>MU183846.1:0-41909 GCA_016904865.1 Pissodes strobi | reverse complement strand
GGCTCTATAACAATACAAACAAAATTTCAATCATTTGTGGAGCAAAAGGCAATCAATTCCAGGGTAAGAATGAATCCTCCACAACAATATAGAACATATTTACATTTATATGATTCCTTAGAGTTTATGGTTCAATAAACAAGATGCCAATCCAGTGGGATTACCCACGCCAAGTTTTTTATAGAATTTCGAGAATACTTTTGATTTTTCTGTCGAGCCAGCTTCTGAATGGTTTGTAATGTAACTCCCATTCTTTGAGCTGCTGAAGTTGCCCCGTGTCGCGTGCTGTGTGCCCCAAAGATTTCCGTGTTTATACTGCTGGCTTTTAGTATTAACTTGACCCATCTGCTAATGGTTTGACTGTTGTCTGGGTGATAGGGCTTTTTGTGAGTGAGTATTACATTTTGTTTGGTTTTGCTACTTGTGGTATCGATTGCATCTACAAATGCAACGATCTATTAACATATTTACAGTATCTGTGAATGCCGTAATTTCTGTTTTTGAACAAAAAAATAGGTATGTTCACTAGCTGCAACTGCTACTGGAGTGGAGGGTACGATCGATTGTATCTGCTAATACAACGAACTATTCACCTTTTATTGACTGGTAGCACCCTTTTTCCCTTTATGCGTTCTATGTAAGTCTCTAATAGTGTGACTATACATAGTTCAGGTTGATTAATAAAATAAGGTAATATCAAACTAGGTTGAAGCCTGTTTAAGCCACTTGCTTTTATTTTATCCGGGAATCTGATTTCAATTATGTATTCATATTTAAAAATATTGTCTATTTTTACTTCCGGGTTGTCCGTGATTTGTGTGCCGTTATTAGTATTAAGAGTGTTACTAGCTTTAAAGTTAGATTTGTAGATTTAAGAATTCGTGAGGGTACATGCTCTTTAAGCGCTGTAGAACTGGGTAGGAATCCCAAGTAATTGAGTATTTTGATTTTGGGGGTCTTATGTTAAATGTTCCATTGAGAAAACTTTTTATAACCGCTTCGTCTTTTGTTTGAGTAGGATGACTCCGAAGACAATTGAATATTTAGGAGCTCAAGAATAAGTTTACGGTTTTATTATATATTTGTTGGCGCTTAGAAAAACAGAAATTCCCTATTTATTGTAAGTATTTCCGTATTGTTTGAGGGCGCTATCTGTCAATGAAGAAATAATCACTTTTATCGCTTCATTAGGTACGCTTTGTTATAGAATAGCTCTCCTGACAATGAGGAAGATCATTTTTTTTTTTTTTTTTTTATTACTGCTGATTTCGATAGCCCATGAAAAATAAGTAAACATATGTTTTTTCTTTTTTCCCTAAGCCGAAAAATGGGGCAGATACAACGCCTTGAGATGTGCTTATGACGTCATAATACACATGAATTGTTACGTCACACCATGCATGGTATATCTATATATACAAAACTAAAAACTGGTATAGCTCTTGTAATATTCATCTTTAGCGGAAATAAAAAAATACGTTTAGATCTTTTTTTTTTTTTTTTTTTAATTTTATTTTTTTTTACGGTCCTGTAGTTTGCAATAAAAAATAATCAGTTTAATTTCTCAGGAAACTTCGTAATTTCCCTACAGCCAGAGAAATTTTCTTCCACAATGGTTGTTTCTCTCCGCAAGGAGATGTAAGTATTTTTCAGGGTAAAGATAATAGACTGTTCTGCCAGTAGGTTCCTTTTCTCTTGTATAAACCCCAAAAGTGAGCATGGTTGAGGGGGAATAACTACGCTTTTTTTATATAAAACCTAAATCTTGTAATGTTTATGTAATTTTATTTATACTTTTAAGCAATTCTCTTTTGAATTACCAATAACTAGCCAATTGTCTAAGTAGAGTACAGTTCTTATACCCTTTAATTTTACATATCTTACAACTTGTTTCAGTTTTGTGAAAAGATATGGAGCTGTACATAAACCAAATGAAACACAATTAAATTGGTATAGTACGTTGCAAAAAACGAATCTTAACAACTTTTGTTTTTGACTAGTGTGCATAGGGATAAGGAAACATGCATCTTTAAGAGATCAGTTTTCCCCAAGAATGCGTATTTTGAAATTAAATTTTTTGCCGTCCTATGTAGTCTTCTACTTTGCTAACCGGAGTGGTGTCCTATTGAAAGGGATTTTATAATCCTGTACCCACTCTACTATTGAACTGTTTACCTTTTTTCTCTGCTAATTTTGAACGTATAATTCTAGTTCAGACGGTTGGCTAATTAAATTATTGAAAGGGAGGGCTAAGGCACTAATCCCACGGACTATAGTTGTTTCTGTAATTGATACAGTAGTTGCCTTGGCAGGATTTAGTACTCTCTTCGAGATTAAATTTTGATGGTCTGAGGACATTGTAGTTAGCAGCTGGTGGATACTTCTCTATCATACTGTTTTTTTTTTTTATCTTTAGTCCTTTTAATAAGTAATTGTCCCGTCTAAACTATCTGAGTATGTAGTTCTGGCCTCGCAGGTGTGATTTCGTCGTTTTTTTTTTTTTTTTTTTTTTATCCTACACCTACACAGCTAGGTGGTCGTTACTTTGTTCAGGACCATCTGGTGCTTCTGATGTTGGTAAGTCTTGATTTGGCTAAGTTATTTCCTCAGTTAGCGGGAGAGGATCTTCTAATGCATTTGCAAATGCAAAAGAGTTTCCTTGGTTTTGCTACTTATGATATCGATTGCATCTGCAAATGCAACGATCTGTTAGCCTATTTACAGCATCTGCAAATGCTGCAATTTCTGTTTTTGAACAGAAAAATAGGTTCATGAATATGTTCACTATCTGCAACTGCAATTGCAGACAGTGGGTACGATCGATTGTATCTGCTAATACAACGAACTATTCACCTTTTTGCTTGCTGCTTAACCCTGGTTATGCTTTCGACTGCATCTGCAAATGCAATGATTTTTTAGCATATTTACAGTATCTGCAAATACTGTAATTTCTGTTTTGAATAGAAACCAAGAGTGTAATAATTCGCTACCTCCAATGCAATGATTTTATGTAAGAGGGTTGCAATAGTATGGTGGTTATTTTTGTATCTGCAAATACATAGCACTATACCGTTTTATTTTTGTCAGTACATATATCCTTTACATCGGCAAATGTAGGGATATAGTGTGCCTCTAACTACTTTTACATAATATACCTACTGGGGTGGAGGCTGTTGGGGGGCCTTCACATCTGCAAATGTGAAGGCCAATTTTAGTTAAAGTTATTCGCATCTGCAAATGCGAATTTGTAAATAGGTATTATTATTAGTTATTAACATCTCCTGCAAGCAATGTTTACTCCAATTTTTTCCCTCACCGGACGGCTCATGTCAACACGAATTGTTTAAAAATAATGCATTCCGGTATTACCTTGCTTCGACAAAGCAGAACGATAACATTCCGCCTTTTTCCCTTAATTTTGGGTTAGTTTTGGTTAGCACTTTTAGTTCTTGTTGATTGAGCCTCCGTTGCGAGCAAAGCCAACGGAGGGCCATGCAAGCTATAATAATACCCAACTTGGGATTTAGTCGCTCGTAAATTATGCGTCAGCTTGCCTTTGTGGCTAGTTTTTAGAGGTTAATTTCGTGAGAAAAGGACACTCTTCGACTTACTCAAAATTTTAATTTTTTATTTTATTTTTATTTTTTTTTGAAAAGTATTTGTTAATACAGTAATAGCAATAATTACAATATACATAGTCCTTATTCCTCTAGACAGTGTTTTTGAACACTGGTATTGAGGATAATTGCATTTTAGTAATAATAACAGTATGATTTCCTATAAACTCTAGTATTGTGGCTATGAATATCCTTTGAAAATATTATGATAATATTTTAATTTTGAGTTTTATTTATTATCCTGTAAATAAGTTTATTCTATTCAAATTTTAATACCTTATGTAATTGCCATACTCTTAAATTTTCATATAGATCTGCAGTATGAGTCAGTGGATCATAATTAAATATAACTTTGTTTTTTGTTTTGCAATATTTGCATCGAATCGAATTGTTTATATTTTTATATTCCTTTATATGGTATAAACGTTTTATTCTATGTAAAACATTAATAATTGTGCAGGCCGACCGGTATATATTTCCTCCTTTTGATTGTGTTATGTAAACACTTTTTGTGATTGAATAGTATATTTCTTTGGTAGGATGTACGATTAGACGAGATTACTAGAGAACGGTTCGAATAGCTCGTATCGTCAACTGTTGCTTATCACTTATATTCATTTCGATATAGTACATTTCAATTCCGAACACATTGTTTGACTCTGTGTAATTGTGCAAAGACGACAAATAAATGTAACAATGTTTTGTCATGCCCTCGCATATAAATAACAGTTTGTTAGTATAATTCAAATCGCAGTGAGCACATTTAGTTTTTGTTCACTGCTTCATTCGCATTTTTGACTGTAACCCGTTCGCACTCTATTTTATTCTAATAAGTATAGTTAGTTTTAGAAGTTTTCCATTTCAATTTTATTAAGTAAAAAAAAAAAAAAAAAGGGTTACAAGTGTCATATTTATTCATAATACTCAGTTTAGTATTATACACATTTAGTTTGCTTTTATACAAGAGATTCTGTTTTTATATATTTAAGATAACCAGGTATTTATGTATATTTGAAATTTTGGCATATAATCTTATATGGACTCACCCCCTGATTCGCTTCTCCCGATGCATATTGCCCCCTTTTTTCGCCTCCTTTGCGAGCAAGATGTATCACTAACACTTCACTATACTAGAAATACGATTTCTAGGCATTTTTCTTCTTAAAACCAAAAGAAAGAACCGATTTACGGATTCTTGCTTGTCACCGACCGGTACAAAATTGTAATGACGCATCAAGGCGATGCATGAGCTCGAGCGGCTAGCCAGGGTCGGCTGAATCACCATGTTTTTAGATAACTTCTTTAAAAATTGTACCGATTGGGAAAAAGTTGTATACTACAAAGTGTAATGAGGGATGGCGGAGATGCGAAGGATAATTAACTTTTTTGTTGCCTATACTTAAGAGTTTAATGTTCCTAAATGTATACCACTAGCCCAATAAACCCACACCTATTAGTAAGGTTAACTGCTACTAAATTAATAGGGAAGTGCATTGTTTTACATGTTAAACTGGTGTAGGTACTTAATAATAATTACAATCCTATACATACGAACAAATTTTTACCCACTGTAGTTAAAGCGCATAGTACATACTAGTTGTCAGGATTATTATTGTAAGTAGTTGTGATTTCATACAAATGAAATTAAATAATTCATATGTTTTTTATAAGCATGTCAAAATTAATGAAACATGCTATACTAGACTTTGTTTGATATTCGATGTCAGTTACGGCATCAATAACACTGAGTGTATCCTAATGATAGTCGCTGTTGGTCATATTATGATGTAACTGTCATTGATCATTAAACAAAGTCTATACCATTCACCAACAACACAAGTTTTTTATGTTTGTTGTAGCTTTACCTTTTCATTTCGTACTGTCCCAGAAATGCTAAAAAAAAATAATTCATTACAATCAATCAATTAATTACTTATTATCACTTATTATTTATTTTAATAGGTGCTAAAAAACTAAATTGAAATTTGTCTTTTGTTTTGTTTCAAATATCCTAATATCTTTTCAAATTTATTTGCACCTTGTTCTCCTTGGAAATTTGACACAGTTACTTCTGTATAATAATGACATTACGTGTCACAATATCGACAGATTTAGCTTACCTTTTGTGATGTATAAATTAACCTTAAAATGAATGTGACATATTCATAACCATAAAATACAAAAATTATTTTCATGTCAAATTTCCAAGGAGGACAAGATGCAAATAAATTTGGAATGGATATTAAAACAGTCATAGATTAAAAAAATACTTACCATCAGTTCTGTATGAAGCTCTTCGGATATCATTCTCGCATCAGCTAAATGTTGAAGTAAATCTTTAAAATTATCAATGCGTTTTTCCAGTCTACGTTTTCGTATCTGTAGCACTTTAATCTTTTTTCTTTGACTATTTATTATATCAGTCAACATGTGTAAGTGTCTTTTAGCCTTTCTCGGAGTTGAAAAGTGTGTAACCTTCAGGTCACCAGTATAACATACCCGTGGAGAAGGTACTGTACCTAAAATATATAGCTTAATGAAGAAATGAACACATTAATTGTTTTTAATTAAACGTAGGTAGGTATTCAATGAAATAAGGCAACAAAATCATAAAATTAGAATGATACTTACTTGAACTTAGAACAGACTCAGTAAAGTTCCTTGGGAATGGGTTAGTATTAGAACTTGTTGAAACTTGCTGGGTAACATGCTTCTCCGATGCAGGTAGGGAATGCAAAGTGATTTTCTCCTCTGGTATATTTAAGTTAAGGTGCACAACTCGGCAGTTATCTCAGTAGTAGGTGAAGTAGTAGTATTGGCAGAAGAAGCTTCTGAAAATGATAGTTATGTAGCTCACATAAATATTTATTAAAACCCTTAATTTTTTAGGTTACTGATTAACTATTTGAATTAATAATTTCTACATACTGGTTGAGCAGTAGAAGGGGCAGGTACTGAAAATGGCAATAGTTTTCTTTTAGGCCAAATAATATCATCAAATCTAAAATACTGGGGACAAAGGAGTCTCAGGTGTAATATTGCTTTCTGCCAAGTTACAGGCTTTACTCCATCTTTCGCGAAGCTCTTTGTTTCTAGGAAACCTATAATGGGATAAGATCTAAATATTCATAGCTATTTTATGTTACAATTTTAATTTTACCTATGGAAAGACAGGCTAGTCCCAGTCCCTTTGTCGCGTCCTCGTCCTGCACCACACACAACACACACATTAGGCATTTTAGGGGACAATTGAGTATATGAAAATAGTCTAAAATAGTTAAATTGACAAGGAAAACACGATACAATAATTGCACTTTTTACAAAAATCTTACGCAAAACACGAGTCAAAATTAAAACGTGATGAAATTGAAAACACTGAAAACAGTAAACATAATATGAATCACGTTATAGCTTACTTTTGGTTATATAAAATGTTTTGTTTTCCATTTCATAAACATTTGGGAGTTATTTGGAAATAAATTAGCATTGTTTTAGTTTTCTCTCATACTTGAATTTATATTTTATGGTGTCAATCTACTTTGTTTAAGTTTGGGTTATAACTGAGGTACAACAAATGTTCTATGTTAGAAATAACGTAAATATTATTAAAAATTTGAACTAAGGCCGTAATAGCGATATTTACAGCAACATAAGAAGCAAAACCTATACAAAAACGAAATAAGCTTTTACGAACCTAAGCGTTTAAACTGTTGCAAGACACAATTAAATTATAAACAAAATTTACTTACCTACATATACAAAACTAAGGAAAAGGTACATGTTTGAGGTCTTTCAGTTTTATTTACTACAGATCACTGCTATAATGTGAAAAGATTAATTAAATGATAAAACAACAAAAACCGTAGCTAACCGAAAAATAAAATTGCATTTACCGTCAAATTTATCTATCGGCCAAGTTTGTTTCACAGTACATTGCTATTGAATTGAGTTGAATGTTTCTTCAATTAACCACAATATCGCAGGCATAATCGCATATTGTAGTTTCTCATAGCAAATATTCCACTGATTCTTAATTTCACAGGTTTGAGATATGTTTGCCTTTCCATAAGATAACAAGATTCCTGTATATCTAAGAATTTCTGCTGGAAATACTTGAGTATTTCCATTTGTATTTGTAAATTAAGTTCCTATTGCAAACCTCACATTTTTTTCACCACCTAAAACAAAGTAGATTGCATAAAATAAAATATTCCTATTGGAGAACAAATATTATCTCACCAGACTGAAAGAAAGACGCATATTTATCGGTTAGTTTCTTTAAATTGAATCTGAATCTATGAATCACTAGTATGACATGTTATTTGTTATTCGTTATTGTTTTGATTTTGAATTCAGCGTCTGATCTAACCTCACTTTCGAACCGTCCGTTTTACGATACTAAATGGATCATGCGCGAATGTAAGTTATGGCTCCTCCCAAGACTTGTGAATCAATTTAGGACATGCTTCAAAACTGATATGCCGTCACGATTTAAAAGCGCCCGAGTTGGCAACAATGCACAGTTATTCCCCATAAGAAAAGCATTACCATGAGGCGCAACGCTACCTTTTGAGCGTGAACTGAACTATAGTAATCTTGGGCCAACATCCTTTAATTTGGGAAAGTCAATTATATATACATAAGTCAATAACCAACTTTTTCAAATTTTAAATGAGGGCTATGATATAGGGGCAATATTGTTTTAAACGTTTGGGCATCTGAATAATACTTTTGACAGTTCGTTTAATTTAAAATAATAATATGCTTTTTTATCGTCTAAAATCCGTATCGATTTTAAATGGCAAAATTGTATAAAAATCCGAAAATTCGGACTTTTTTAGGACGATAGCCGTGGCTTCGGACGAATTTGTCGTGGATTTTGAAGCGAAAATTCATTTTAAATTCAACCGTCCATTAAAAATAAGCTGTGCTATGGATCCAAATACACTGCGAATATAATATAATACTTTGGACGGTTCGTTTAATTTAAAATATGCTTTTTTATCGTCTAAAATCCGTTTAAAACGATTTTAAATGGCAAAATTGTATAATAATACCGCCTAGCGGCTAGAATCGGTTTATACATTCCGTCCCACATTTTCGTCCCCCACTTCCGTCGCATTTGCCGAGATTTACCCTCATACCGCAGCGTAACAAATATAACCTCAAGAAAATAAAAATAGGATTAAAACTAACCGTAAAAATCAACGCGAGCGAAGCAACGGGTAAAAGCTAAAAGTGCCCTATGTCCTTTACTATACTCTGGCAAATATCTGTACAAAATTTCATGATGATCGGTTGAGTAGTTTATGCGTGAAAGCGTAAGAAACAAATAAACAAACACATTCGCATTTATAATATTAGGATTCTTTAATAATACTTACTGGCAGCTTTAATCGGAGTGGATTATTCACTACCAGCTAGTCATCTTGGGGCGACATCCTCTGATTTGGGAACGTCATTAACCAAATTTTGCACACAAACATATTTTAGGCATGTAGAAGAGGGGCATAACTCAATATTGTTTTAAACTTCTGAGCATCTGAATAATACTTTTGACAGTTCGTTTAATTTAAAATATGCTTGTGTAACGTCTAAAATCCGTTTAAAAACGATTTTAAGTGACAAAATTGTATAAAAATTCGAAATCGGGCGAATTTGTCGGGATTCTGAAGCGAAAATTCATTTTCAATTCAACCGCTGATTAAAAATAAGCTTTAGACGTGCCATCTGAGTCGTTGCAATCGTGTCCGTCCTGGATTAGCTTGCTTCTCAATGCGCACGGGTTATAATGTCACATCGCGTTTACACATTCCGTCCCTACATTTCAGCCCCCACATTTCCGTCCCATTTGCCGAGATACCGCCGCGTAGGATGTTTACACATCAATAATTCGATATAAATATGGCGCGCTCACTATACATACAAATAAGGAAACGTATTATGACGAAACTATAAGCAGACTATATTAATTTATAATTCATACAGTCGTTGAGACAAATAAAATGATATATTAATTATTTATTTCCCTTTTCCTGATGATTTACTGTGCTAAATCCACTAAGATTGCAATAAAAAGAGCAACCATACTAATGTCTTCTTTTCTATCTATGTGATTGTGCCAGGTCCTCTTCAAGACGTAAAATTCCCATCAACGGCCTCGAACAGTTCTAAATAAACAAAAATATTTGGAAGATAAACAAATAGTTGAATTGTGTATGTACAATGTGTCGTGACGTAGTTGTCAGGCGTAAAAAATAATAATATAAATAAAATAATTCATCACATAATCCATAAGTTTTATAATATATAAACAAAAGTTAATCGAAAATGACAAAAATTAAAATCAGTAAGGATGGATGGATGGAAATTGATTATCAGAATTAAAAAATTAAATATATCTTAGGTAAACACGAAATTGAAAAATGCCATAAAGCATATAATTTGCTGAATCCTTTCTTTGAAAATTTAAAAAGTATAAATCTGCAAATGAAAAGTTGAAATATTGTCTGCTCAATACCGTGCACAAACTATCCTAAATAATAAAGCGGTATAACATCTCAATTACTGGAAAATCGATCAAAAGGAAACAAATATATAAAAAATGCTTCAACGGATCTGAATAAACATGTAAAAAACGAAAAACGCACAACTAATAAATAAAGATATTAATGACGTCATAGGCATGGGAGAAGATATCTGGCATCAGTCGTATTTATACTAATTATTTATTAAAAAATACGATAAGTAGTTAAATGCCTAATGAAATAATTGTAGCTAGATTAATTATTAAGGTTTAAATGCTACAATTAATTTACTTAATCTATATGCGTTGAATAAAAACCCACCTTTATCATTTTCTGAATTGCAAAACAGCTGTGAGAAGTGAATAAGATCGGCGAACAATCTAAAAAGGAAATTATTGCTATTTAACTCAGGTCGCCTCGAATAGTTATGTTTAAAGATCTATTTATGGCATTTATACATATTGTAAATATCATAAGTAATACATTATTTAATTTGTGAAACCTTAAGGAAGTAGGAAGTATAATAATTGCAAGTCTAACCTTTGCGAAGGTTTCCAGAGATAAATCCATCAGAAAGCTGGCCTTAATAAGGAATGGCTTTTGGGCGTATTCTCTTAAAATGATCAGCGCCTTTCTGCATTTAATATCCAACATAAGCCAGTCCGTTAGGTATAAATCTCTATTTAAAGTGCTAGTCTGAAAAAATACAACTTTATTTACTGAGCTTCGGCAACATGCACTAAAACACAATTTTATCCACAATACCGAAACAGAATTTTTGCACTCGACGCGCGGTTCGCTAACCACGTTAACACATCAGGAGATGATTAAAACTAAACTTATAATCTATCTAACTCTAATTTTGTTAACTAACTGCCTGCCTAATCAAGCGAAACCAAAATAAACCTTTTCTGGGAACTCCCTTTATTATGCTTCCTCTACCAGTACACTGGTTAAAGGTAACTTATAATTTACTTATAGTTCTTTTCAAAATTACAGAATGAAATAAAATAGAGTGACGCCCTCGCTATTCCGAGTTGCCACGGGATTTGGCCCATCAAATCCCATCGTCCTCCCCCAGGCTGGAGAACATCGAAGTGCAAAGTCTGGAGCTGATCAATGACAGTTTGTGACAAGAGGGCTGCATTGTATTGGCTGGCAGGAACATCAAACTGGTGAGAGCAGTTTGATTACGGGGAGCCACGCCCCCGCCATTCCGAGTTGCCACGGGATGTGGCCCATCAATTCCCATGGTCCTCCTCCAGGCTCGAGAACGCCAAAGTACAAAGTCTGGAGATGATCACTGGGGAGTGATCCAACAAACCCCATTTTTACCCCTGTCAGACTAGGGACCACCGAAGGATTGAGTCTGAGGCCGATGCTTCCAGTGGAAGCGGCCCTAGGTGGTAGATGCATACGTCTACTCGCATCGTCCGGTGAAAGAACTGGGAAGCGCTAAGTGGATTTGCCAAATCACGTTCCGCTTCCGCGCTGGTGGTCCCGGCTTCCACAGTAGTATTATATGGACATGATGGTGTTTCCAGGATCAAAATATTCCGAAGGTAAACTCCCCGGCCATTCGGATCTTCGAGCGCTGGGTGGCCCTGGGAGCCGCATTTCACAGACAGCAAAGATACCGAACCAATTTAGAATAGATTTCTGCAACAAGTTACATGTACCATTCCTGCTGACCTGGACCAGACCGTGGAGACTGCAACCGCAGCATAACCTAGCTTATAAATATATGTAGTTTACCTATTTGTGTCATTCCATTGCTTGCATTCATATTGTTAGTCTTAATTTTAAAATAAATTGTTTTTAAAAAAGAGTTTTATCGTTGGACACATTTAATTGGCGCAGTCGGTAGGATTGTGCGGTAGAGTGTCGAAAATTATCGAATCGTGCGGTGAAAGACATCTACGAGTGGTTTCTACCCTGTCAGTGCAATCCAAAAGAACCCCAACGATAAGACTTAGCGACATCGACTTGAGGGTGCAACAGTGGAATCAAGAAGAGGAAGAACGAACGTCGATCCCAATACGTGGACCTTCGTAAGAGCTTTTATTCCTTTTTACCCTATATTGATCCTTTTATTTACGGTTTCGTATTTGAATTTTATTGATTGATATTGATTCTATACATTAATAATTGATTCTCACTTTTGCAAATAACTAAAAGTCAGTGTTCTGCAAATTTAAACGAAATAGCGTAAGAATTAGAAATAACTAAAAATCAGTTATTTCACTAGTTAGTAAATTTAAATAAATTTTATTTAAAAGAAAATTGATTATTCGTTAATCAATATAATCATAGGTTTTATTTATAACTAATGCATGTTATAAGATATTTTCATTTAATTACTTATGTCTATTAAGGATAACGTAGAAATAGATGAGTTACTACGGAAACTAAGTCAAATTAATATAAGCATGGCAGATAAACAAATAAATATAGCATCTAATATGGAAGGAACAGCCGCAGGCTCACAACCCAAAATGAATTGGGACCTTTTTAAATCTAGGTTAGAAATAATCAAGCCATTCGATGGGAATAGTGATAATTTAAATAAATTTATCAAGCGATGCAAAAGTCTAATTGATATCTATTCAATGTTCAAAGATAGGGAGCTAGACGCACATATTTTCGAACCAATTCAAGAAAAATTAGTAGGCAAAGCCGAAGTTTTGGTAGGCAATAGAGTCGAATTAAATGATTGGACAAGTTTAAAAAATGCTTTAATTCAATGTTTTTTTGACAGAAGAGATCTAGATTGCCTTGTTCAAGAACTCACAAGAACTACGCCTTATAAAGGCGAACACCTTCTAAATTTTGGCAGTAGACTACAACTTTTACGTAGTAGTGTAGCGCAACCTATTAGTAACGATCCTAATACGACCCCACAACAAAAGTTGTGTGAAATTAAACGTTACGATAAAACTGCTTTAAATACTTTTATAACTGGTTGCACAGGTACATTGAAAAATAACATGTATTTAAGAAAACCTAGTTGTTTAGAAAACGCAATGGCGTGTGCAAATGAATTTGAAAATTTTGAACGATTGTATGGTAATGTTAATGATGTAAATAAACCTTATAGAGCCTTAACCTCTCAAAAACCATCAAATAATCATAATAACTTCCAGAACAATTACACAAATAATTCACAACAGCCTAACTATTTTAACACGCCCCAGCCGCAAAACTATTCAAATTTTACACCAAGACCTCAATGGTCAACACAAAAAACTTTACACCAAGACCCCAATGGTCAACACAGCAAAACTTCACACCAAAACCCCAATGGGGATCCCAACCAATTAATATCCAACTCAGGAATTTACCGCCAAGGAAATTCCCCGCCAATCAAGAAGTTTTTGAAAAACCTCAAAACGTTTTCCGTCCTAATCAAACGCCCATAAATCAATTGCCGAAACCTACTCCAATGTCTACGACATCTCGTATGCCTTCTATGCAGAGCCATAGACAAAATTTCCAAAATCAAAGTTCAAGGCCTAATCCCATATTCGAAGAATTGTATTCTCAAGAATACCCAAACGAAGATTTTCCGCAGGAATCCCCTCAAGAAAATCTCCCAGAGCAAGATAATTACCCCCAATTCTACGACGCTTCCAATGCCAACAATGACGACCAGGCCTATTGCGCAGATAGTCAAATTTTCGTGGAAATTGAAAATTTTCCCGATCCAGGGCCGCCAGATCAACAGATCTAGTAGAGATTAATATCTCATCAAATAATACCCTCCCTTATGTCAAAATAAAATCACACGACCTAAAACTTTTGATAGATACTGGTAGCAGTAGATCTATTTTAAATCCATCTTTCGCTGAAAGATATTTCCCTAACCATGTATACCAGACCACAAACACAATAAAAACAGCTGTAGGCAGTCAACAAACACAATTTCAGGCCACTATTCCCGCACTTTTAGATTACGGAATTAAATATGAAATTTATTTTATTCTGTTTGATTTTCATGATTATTTCGACGGAGTAATAGGACCCCTTGACTTAATTAATGTGATTTTAAATATCGATCTAATTAATAAAAAACTTGTCGGCAAATGTATAGAAATTCCTTTTGAATATAGGTCACCTGCTGACATCAAATTTTCATTCTAAGTTAATCCTCACGAAAAACTAATTAAGAATATACCAGTCAGCATATTCGAAGGCGATATATTAATAAACGAAATGAAAATTAACGGTCTTATAATCCCACATTGCTTGTCTTATTCTAAGAATGGATTCGCTGCAGTGGAAATGCAAAACCATACCGATAAGATAATAAACGTTACGTTGAATCAGCCGATATCTGTAGACTCATTTAAAGATGAGCTGTATGATACGTTTGAAACAAGGAATAATGAGAACGAAAATTACGCATACAAAGCGAAACGAGAAACTAGTATCCAAGACTTAATACGTACCGAGCACATGAACACCGAGGAAAAAAGATCGATGTCAAATTTATGTCTAGACTTCTCGGATATATTCTTTAAGCCAGGAGATAAATTGAGTTTTACCTCTAAAGTAAAACATAATATTAAAACCTCCGACGAAATCCCGGTACACACTACAGATACCCGTATGTGCATAAAGATGAAGTCAGACGATAAAGAAATCATTCGTCCGTCAGCTAGCCCATGAAGCTCACCTATATGGATTGTCCCGAAAAAGCTAGATGCTTCCAACAAACCTAAATGGCGTCTAGTAGTAGACTTTAGGAACATAAACCAAAAAACAATTGACATCCGGTACCCTATTCCTAACATAAATGAATTATTGGACAAACTAGGCAGAGCAAACTATTTCTCTACATTGGATTTAGCAAGCGGCTTCCACCAGATAGAAATGTCGGAAAATTCTATAGAAAAAACGGCGTTTACAGTGGAAAACGGCCACTACGAATTTTTACGCATGCTTTTTGGCTTAAAAAACGTTCCATCTACCTTTCAAAGAGTTATGGACAAAGTGCTGAAAGATTTGCAGAACATATGTATGTAACAATGCTGGCGACGTAGACGAGGTCATCGAAAAATATTGTGAAAATCCCTACGAACTTCCTGACTCGGATCAAAAAATACTTGACGACATTTTGGGACACAAAAGACAAAAAGTCAATGTTATTTCAAATATCCAAATTAAACCACCAAACTCAGAAAGAGAAATGTCGTAACCAAACACCCACAATGAGGATTCAGACGACCTAGAAACGATCCACTCGTCACACGAAAACCCAATTTTCGGTATACCAATCACCGAACGTATCCTGAATGTATATAAAAATCAAATTATTTTGACACAAGGCAATATCGGTCAAATTAAATGTCATTTCGAAAAAACTTTCGAAAATACACGTATCTTTGTTACCTTGCCCAAAAATGATCCAACACCATGTATCATAAAACTCTTAAAAGATCTTATTGATCCTAAACGGCTATATGCTCTATATTTCAGGAATAGCCCTTTAGCTCAAACGTTTACGACAACTTTACAGAGTCTTTTCACTAATATATGCTTTAAATTTGTACAATGCTCTAAAATACTGGAAGACATCGAATTACCAGACGAACAAAGAGAAAAATTGGATATGTACCATGTCACAAAAGCTTGTCATAGAGGCATAAACCAAATGCAACTAGCACTAGGCGCAAGATATTATTGGCCAAAAATGAATATGGACATAGAACAATATGTAAACTCTTGTGAAACATGCCAGAAGAATAAATATGACAGAGATCCCCCTGCAGTTAAGTTCAATCTAACCCCTACAACTTCTCGGCCCTTCGAACAATTACATATAGATACTTTCAAGATCGAGAACGAAACATTTTTGACTATAATTGATGCATTTTCTAGATACGGTCAAGCATATAGATTAAGTAGCCTAACGGGACCCGCTGTGATCAAAAATGTACTTAATTTTATCACCCACCACGGACTACCCCTAAAAGTTACCATGGACCGAGGGACCGAGTTTAAGAATAAAAACTTGGAAGATTTCTGTAAAATTTACAAAATTGAACTACACTATACAACAGCAAAGAATATCAATTCAAACTCTCCTGTAGAAAGGTTCATTCTACGCTGATCGAATACTACAGATGTCTGAAAATGGAAAATAAGCAGTATTCCCGCGAGCAACTATTGAAACGCGCTCTTCTAGGATACAACAATTCCATCCATAGCGTAACAAAGTTTACCCCTTTTGAAATTATTAAAGGTCATATTAACACAAATGACCCCTTCGAGTTCGAAGGGGTAAGTTTAGTGACCATGTAATTATATCAGACTATATTCAAAATCACAAAGAAGCCTCTGATACAATTTACGAAAAAATAAGAGAAAGCAACCAACAAGTGAAAGAGAATGTAATCAATAAAATAAACGAAAAACGAGAAGATCCACCTCAATTTTCTCTCCAGGAACCGGCTTGTATTAAAAGAAAACTTCGAAATAAGTCATTACCTAAGTTTCAAAAAGTAAAAGTTGATAGCCAAAGCTCTATTAAATTAAAAACAAACAAGGGCACTTATCATAAAAACTCTGCAAAGAAACATAAGACTAAACAAAAACGATATTTGCAGGAAGGAAATGGCACTCCCGAGCCTTCAGAACCTGATGCTACTCCTGGTACTTCAGCTGACCAACAGTGAAGATATCCAGCTTACCCTTGCAAAAAAACCCATACTACCCATTCAGTTAGGGAACGCCAAACTTATATATAGTAAACATACATTTATACACTACTTAGATTTAAACATAGTTAGTAGACAATTAACTAATATTAAAACAAGTTATTTTATGTTAAAAGATCATGTTACACATGACAATATAAATAATCCTATATCCTATCAAAGCTTAGCCGATAACTTTCCTTATAGAACCGAGTTTCTAATTAACATTACGCAAAATAAACTAGTTAACTTAAATCCTCACATTAGGAATAAAAGAGGCCTTATTAATATAGTGGGAAGTGTAAATAATTGGCTTTTTGGCACACTAGATGCCGACTATGGTAATAGGTACGCCAGCGCAACTGATACTCTGCAACAAAATCAGAAAAATATTATAAAGCATTTAAACACTCAAATGTCCTTGTCAAAACAACTGATAAATAATTATAATAAAACCATATCGACTTTAGCAAATAATCAAGATAGACTAGAACAAGGAATAAAAATGCTACAAGCATCATTTGATAGTGAAATTAGTAGTTTTCAAACCTACTTAAGTTTTCAAAGCGTACTATCCCAAATAATTCTTGATTGTCAAAACCTTATAACATTCATAGACAATTTAGAAGATGCTATAACGTTTGCTTAACTCAATGCTTTGCATAATTCAATTATTTCTGTTGCGGAAATTATTCACACAACTCAGTACTTAAAATCTCTCTATAACAACGACGCTATTCCAAACTTCAAAAATATTTTATCATACTATCAATTCACACAAGTCTCATTTTCTAAAGGTAAAGTAATTTTTGCGATTCACGCACCAATTTTGAGATCAAAAACCTTCATTTTCCACCACCTCTATCCTATCATCTAAAATAAGACCCTTGTAGTTCCAAAATACCCCTACCTAGCACAAGCGAGGGACAACATACAATTTGAAAAAACCAGCTGTCCAGAAGTTGAAGATATTTTCTACTGTCACGAAAATCTCAAGCCCAGAGATGAATGCACCCTTCAGCTACTGAAAAACCACCCTACTGTCAATTGCCGTACTAACGAAATCCACCTGGAAGAACCCTTAGTCGAACAAGTGTCACAAGAAGAAGTTTTGGTCCTGCCCGCAAACAACACACAAATATTTTCCAAATGTGGCTCAGATCAATATCTAAAAATCGATCTGCCCACGCTTATCAGAATCCCGAGGAATTGCGAAGTTATGGTAGAAAACAAGAAGTTTACAAACTACAAAATTGCAAACCTCAGCAAAGTCAACTTCGAGGAGATATTCAATCTAAAGGACTCAATATATAGACTACAGCCCACCGAAGAAATCGATGAAAATGATGCCAAGTCAATCACATGAAGAGCTATTACTATCACCACACTAACAATAGTAGTAGCAGCCACCCTGTATATATTATCTAAGAAGAAGATACAAAAATGGATTTCCAGAAGGTGTCAATCTAAAGGAACAAGCAAAAGGAAATCCGGCGAAGCTTCCAAAGGGGATGAAGAAACGCACCCAAACTCCGTTATGTTCGCTTCTTAAGGAGGGAGGAGTTACATGTACCATTCCTGCTGACCAGGACCAGACCGTGGAGACTGCAATCGCAGCATAACCTAGCTTATAAATATATGTAATCAATTATTAATAATGTTAACTCTCGTCCTGGAAAAGGAAAAAGTATAATTAAGAGATAAAAGGAGAAAGATGTTTTCTATCTAAAAGCTGACAAAGGTAATAAGGTTGTTATATTAGACAAAAGCGAATATTTTCAACGAGTTGATAATTTAATCGAATCCGGGCCCTATAACAAAATCTCAAGGAATCCATTATTTAAGATGGTAACCCAAGTTAAAATCGCTTTGAAGAAATGTATCAATCTTATTTCTGTTCAAATTAAATACAAATTATCTGTGAGCAATCCTACTATGCCGACACTATTTGGTCTTCCCATGATTCATAAACCTGGGAACGCAATGCAACCCATAGTCTCGGCAATAGCATCGCCAATTTATAATATATCCAAGTGGCTAGCAAACCACTTTGAGAATTTACCCATAAAACAACAGAATTATGAAGTACTAAATTCCTTAGATTTTATAAACAAAATTAAAGGTACGAACCTTAGTGAAGGTGGAATTTTAATCTCGTTTGATGTTATCTCATTGTTCCCTAGTGTATCAATCCCACAGACCTTGCAATACGTTGGTGAATTACTTGAGATGAATACTTTGATAACGAAATCAAACAAGAATATTTAACTTTAACCAAACTTTGTGTTAAAAATTAATAAAACGCGTGCTGATAATCTCGAACTACACTTTTATTACAAAGGAACTGAAAGACGATTCAAAACATCATAAGCTATATAATATGAGAACGACACACAACTACCAACCTTTCAAAAACTAAGGGATGGTGTCAACAGGGTTGTACATAAAATGTACTAGGGACGCTCAGTCGCTCACAGTAGAATAGGAAAATAATACATGACTCAGTACGCTCGGAATAAGCTTTTGGGATATTAATTTCAACACCCCCACTATCACAAAAGCTTAATTCTTACTAACTAAACGTAATTTATTAACAAACAAATTATGTTTCACTGTTGACAAGCTTTTTGTTAAGATATCTGCTGTCATTTCATTTGTAGGGAGGTAATTAATATTTATCTGTTTATTATGTATCAATTCCCTTACGAAATGATGTCTGACATCTATATGTTTTGATCTTTTATGAAAAATCGGATTTAATGCTAATTTACCGGCACTCTGATTATCATTAAACACTGTCACAACACTCTAATAATCTAATAACTCTGACAAAATGTTACCTAAATATATAGCATCTTTGGCAGCTTCACTTAGACTCATATACTCAGCCTCCGTGCTTGAGAGTGCTAAAGTTTTTTGCTTGTTACTTTCCCAGCTGACAGCTGCACCAGCTAAAGTAAAAACAATACCACTGTATGACTTTTTGTCATTTTTATTACTAGCCCAATCGGCGTCAGCATAACCTTTAAGCTCAAAATGACTGCCCTTTTGAAATTTGAGTTTGAAATGTTTGGTGCCCTTCAAATACCGGAGCACTCTTTTCGCACTCTGCCTATGCAACTCTGTGTAATATTATTATATTGGCTAAGAAAACTCACAGCATATGCTATGTCAGGACGAGTAAGAACAGCCAGGTATATGAGACTACCTATTGATTTTTGGTATGGAATACTTTTGCCCTTGAACATTTTCAAAATCGATATTACTGTCAAGTGGAGTGGAAACACTTTTACATTCCGTCATACAGAACTTCTCGAGTATTTCATCAATGTAACTTTCCTGATCTAATGAAATAAAATTCTCACTGTAACTTCTCTCAATTGTTACTCCCAACCATTGCTTAATCTCGCCTAAATTTTTAATCCTAAAATTAGTAGTTAAATGATTCTCTAAGTCTTTAAACTCTAGAGGATCGTTTGAAAAAATAAAAAAGTCGTCTACATAGAGGGCCACAACTGTCATAAAATTATTATTCTTTTTAACATATAAGCATGGTTCATACTGAGATATTTTATAGTTTATTTCGAATAAGACTTTATCGACTTTTTCATACCAAGCTCGACTGGATTGTTTTAAGCCATAAACTGCCCGCTTTAGTTTATAAACCATGTTTTCTCATCCCTTTACAATGGAACCCTCTGGCTGCCTCATGTAAACGCTTTCTTTCAAAACCCCACTAAGGAACGCTGTTTTTACATCCATATGTACGCTACTAATAGTCTAAATGTAGAATGTCTTACCACTGGTGCAAATGTCTGTAAATAGTCGATACCTTCTCTCTGAGTGTACCCTTTTGCCACTGCTGCACTTGAGTTTGTACACCCACTTGCTCTCGACTACTGTCCCCTGTTCTGGTTCAACGAGTTCCCTGGTCTCATTTTCTTCAAAAGATCTTCTGAAACAGTCACTGGAACATCATATGTTTTGCCGACACTATTTGGGGTCATTTCAGTGGTCAGGTAGGTTACATAATCCTCAAGGGTTCTTTTCTTTGAAACTCTCTGTGATTGCCCCACAACTTGCACGTTTTCATGCTCTGTTAATAATTTCCATACTTTCATATGCGTCTAATAATCTCCTATCAGTTATATTATGAATTAATTTTAAATTTTTAATTGTTATTCTATGATTATTATCAAAAGCATGCTCGGCAACACTTGATTTTTCTGCTCTACCCTACTTTAGATGAGCTATATGTTCTTTGAATCTCGTTTGTATAGATCTTCTAGTTTGCCCAACATATCTTTGGTTTCTATGCATCCAATTTCATATATTCCACTTCTTTCTAATATTTCAATTTTGTCCTTTGGACCACCTAATAATTTCTTAATGTTAAACTGAGTCTGGTATACTAATTTTAAACCTACTTCCTTAAAGACTTTTTGGAGTCCTCTAGTATACTGAGGATTATATCGCACCTCTAGAAGAACAATGACGCAATTGCAATATTTCAAAAATTCAGTTAAATCATGGAAACATGTCAAAAATAGTCATTCTTTCCAATGGTACAACGACGTAATTGTAGTACGCATCGGTGAGCTAGAGGGAAGGTGCGTCGTTGTTCCATTTTCCTAAACAGAGTAGCCTCTATCGAAGCAACGACGACGTAACCTTCAGTTGTGTTTAGAATCCCGACTGGGACGCACGTGTTTCGTTAGTACAACGACGCAATTGTTAGTTTGTATGTTTCTAAAAGATTTTCGCACAAGTTCTAGTGATACAACGACGTAATTGTGAATTGTGGCATTGTTGATCTATAGTTCAAAGGATTTTCGCTCGACTGCCAGTGGAGTAAAGACGTAAGTGTTAATTGTGGCAATGTTAACTTACAACTAGCATTTGTCATTATGACGTAAATGTTCTTTCTGTCATTGTATACTCAAATATTTAATGTTTTAATTCCGGACTGAGTTTATGACTTTGGTTGCATACTCAAACCTGGCCTGTGAGTAATTAGATACACTCTTTTTTAGTCATAATCTTAATAGAACTTACCTGCAAAATGACTAGCCGCGGTAAAATTCTGGTTGCATTAGCAAAAAATGCTGAAGTTGCGAAAGAAACTGCTGACGAAAATGTGAATCGTGAAGTACCAAATTATCAATCTAATTTGATGGAGCAGTGCCTTAGTGCATCTACAGGTATAACGCAAATATCTACTTTTTCTGTGTATAGTTTTACCATTTCTTTAATGATTTCAGATCCTCTCTGCACTTCTAATGAAGCTGTGTCGCAATCATGCGACACCCATTACCCTAATGGGAATGCAAATCTTGTACAGAATCCTTCTCAAGAGATATTTGCTGTTTCACCAAGACCTGGACATGATAATGCTATAAATACTGAAGTAGTATCCAATTCTTCACTATTGGCTGATGTGACTAATGTGACGGAGCTACGGTGTAGTACCGATTCTACAGGTAAATCACAAATACATTTTTTAATTCAGGGCTTTACTTAGCACTTTTTGTTTGAAAATTTTAGATGTTTTCTGCAATTTGAATGATACTGTCTCACAGCCAAGCACGTCATCTCATAGTGTTGAGAATATCCCAACTACTTCTAAAGGACACTCTTATGCTGTAATAAGAAGTGACGCAATGAAAATGAATTTGAGAAAGATATCCAACCCAAAAAAATATGAAATTGACTATTCGGAAGACGAGGATGTTTTTGCAGAAGATAGCAGCGAGTATGAACCATCAGAAGGTGAAAGAGCCAACATTTCTTCAGAAGTTAATACATCGATGCAGTCCGATAATGAAAGCAACGAGCAACCACCTCCCAAAAAGGGAAAAAGAAGAACACGAAACCCTGAGAACTGGAAAAAATTGAAGGCAAAATTTTTGAAGAACTCTGGAAAGAGTTATAAATCAAGAACAGGTAAAACCGTCAAGGAACGGGTAATGGGTCCACCTTGTTCTAATCGATGCAAGCTGTCGTGTGCGACAAAGGTTAAGGATGACATTAGGGCTAAATTATTCGAAGAATATTGGAAATTAGCCTCATTACAACGTCAGCGTGATTTTTTGGGTTCGTGCATCGAACCACTTGACTTAAAATATCGCCGTATATTTTCGTCTAATACCGAACCTAGAAGGCAGAACTGCGCATTCTTTTTACTGGATAACGGAAAGCGAATTCGTGTATGTAAGCCCTTCATAATTTCTACCTTTGGAATAACCGAAAGAACAATTCGGACTGTCATTAAATCAGAAGCATCCGGTGCGGGAATCGTTGAAGAAGATAAGCGCGGAAGGCATGGCAACCAAAAGAAGACGGATAGTGAAATATTAAATTCTGTAAGAGAACACATAAATTCAATTCCTCGTGTAGAAAGCCACTATTTGAGAGCCAACACTACACGAGAATTTGTAGATGGTGGGCTATGTATTGCTAAAATGTTTAGAAATTATCAGGAAATCCAAAATAATGCTAACAAAGCTGCAGCAAACTACGAGACATATGCACGAATCTTTAATACTGAGTTTAATATTGGATTCTTTGCTCCGCGAAAGGATCAGTGTGATGTTTGCGAAGCCTACGAGAATGCAACGGCAACAGAGAAAGAAAATTTGGAAAGCACTTATCAGTTACATCAGACAGAAAAAAAGTTAAGTCGTAATGAAAAGGCCAAAGATAAGAAAAACGCTTGCGAAGTTGGATCCAACATAGTTGTAGCAACGTATGATTTGCAAGCCGTTCTTCCGGTACCGGTAGGGCAAACGTCTGCCTTTTTTTATAAATCGAGGCTGAATTGTTACAATTTCACCGTAAGGATTTCAAATAACACAATATGCGTCGTAACTTACTATTATATAGGTATCGGAAATACAAAATGACCACACTGTATGTTATTTTTGGCACGAAGGGTTAGGGCATAGAGGTGCCAATGAGATAGGGTCTTGTGTTTTACTCTTCCTTGAAGAACTAACCAGTACTCGGCCTGATACTGATGTTGTATTTTACACTGATAATTGTGGTGGCCAACAGAAGAACCGGTAAGAAGCATATCCCCTATGCAATATACATTTATTAATTACCCCATAAAGATAGTAATTTCTGTTAAATTAATTTCAGATTCATAATGGCAATGTACTTATATGCAGTGGAAAAGTTCCAGGTTAAGTCCATTACACATAAATTCCTCATTCGAGGACATACGCAGAATGAGGGAGATGCGGTCCATCGCACTATTGAAAAGTCGCTCAAGAAGGCGAAAAAATCGGGGCCTGTATACGTACCTGATCAGTACGTTTCTATAATAACATCCGCAAAGAAAAAAGGTAATCCTTTTATAGTAAGAGAAATGAGCTTCGGAGATTTTATGGATTTGAAGCTGCTGAGTGATGAGATGGTCTTCAATTACTCGAAAAATGTAAACGGTGATCAGATTAAAATGTCGGACATCAAAATGTTGCGTTTTGAAAAAGGTAACGATTTCTACTTCTACAAAATAACCTATGATGATGATGCGAGCTGGCAACGTGTCCAGTTTAGAACCATCAGCAGGCGTTCCTCTGGTGCAAAGGATATAAAAAATATATTCCTAAAACCAGCATACAATTCGAAATTGCCAATAAGTGCAAATAAAAAGGCAGATATACTAAGTTTAATACAGAATAATATAATTCCTAGATTTTATGAACCGTTTTTCAGTACCCTTTTCTAAGCTGTAAAAATTGTAATTAGTATTACTCATGAAGTTTTTGCGAGTTTTTGTTATACTTATTTTTGAAAAATACTTATTTTTCTAATAGACTACTTTCCCCGAAGCAATGAGTTTGTTAAATATGGGTTTTAATAAATTAATGTTTGTACTAAATAGCGTCATAATTTCATAAATAGTAAAATTCACATTAGAACAATGACGCAAATGGAAGGTCATTGACTTCTGTAGGTTCTAACTGTTATTTTTTTTGAAAAATTCCGGATGTTGCATGCACTATCTAAAACTATAATACATTTTCTGTACATTATAGCTTTCTTCATTTTTTGCAAAATTACAGTTGCTCAGTTAACCAATGTTTAGAAATAAAAAAACTTAAATCGTCATTTCTGAGGAATTGCTTTTTTTGCACTTGCGTCATTGTTCTTCTAGAGGTGCGATATGGTATCGAGACATATTTTGTATTTTCGTCCCGATTGACGAAAGAAGTGGAATCACGAATGGTCTTTCTAAACAAATACCTATTAATTAGTCTATTTATTAAGTTAGTATTGAAACCATTAACTCTCGCTATATTCTTAATTGTCGCATTTTCATTATTAAATCTTTCTCTGCTGAGAGGAAAGTTAACCATACGGTGTACCAAAAAATGAAAGCTGGCCATTTTGTGTTGGTCGCATTGGAAGGAGTCATTAGGAATATATCGGTTAGTGGCAGTACATTTTCTATAAATATCAAATTCTAGTGTGTTATTAAAGTTTAAAGTATGGTAGAACAGAAATATCAAGTGTTGCCGAGCATGCTTTTGATAATAATCATAGAAAACAATTAAAAATTTAAAATTAATTCATAATATAACTGATAGGAGATTATTAGACGCATATGAAAGTATGGAAATTATTAAATGTAAGAATAGTTTAAATAGAGATAGAGGGCCTATTCCGTATAGTCCACTGTATTGGTTGATCGAGCGTGACTAGTGGGTTTCCAGGATTGGTCCCTTTGGTTCCGCTTGATTTAGCAAACATTTAGTATAAAAGCGAGTTAGGTAGAGTTTTAAATTTAGTTTCAATCATCCCCTGATTATGCTAACATGGTTAGCGAAACGCACGTCGAGTGCAGAATTCTGTTTCGGTATTGTGGATAAAAATCCGTTTTACTGACATGTCTGTCACCGAGTCTATCATTGACTCTACTGTCTCCGACTTCTCGGGCAATGAAAAAGTTTCCTCCCCCACTGAATGTGACGTGTCTGTATTAGTTACATTGACTATAGTTGTCTTCTTTATGGTTTTCATGACAGTAACATGGGTTATAGCATCTGGTAACTTCGTCATATCCAACAAGAATATGTGATACAGCTTTTTTGTCCCATTTCTGTCTGTTGGCTTTTGGAACATGTAAAGTCTTACTTCCAAATATTCTTAAATTACTGAGGTTAGACTTCCTTTTTGTCCACAACTCGTATGGAGTTTTATCAACACCACTGCTCACTGATCGATTTTTCAGGTAGCAAGCTGTATTACAAGCCTCAGCCCACAAAACCTTGGAAACATTTTCATCAAACAGCAAACATTTTGCTTTTTCAACAAGCGTTCGATGGAACCGTTCTGCCGTACCATTTTGTTCTGGGGTATAACTGTTGGTTGTCTGATGAATAATACCCTGTCTCTTCAGAAAACTCTGAAATTCGTGGCTACAATACTCCCCACCATTATCTGTTCGGAGAACTTTAATGGCCTTGTTTTGTTGCCTCTGAGCCATAGCTTTAAATTCTTTGAACTTATCTGACATTTGATCCTTTGTCTTGAGAAAGTATATGAAACACATTCTAGTGTAATCGTCTATAAAAGTCAAAAAACATTTTGCACCATCTAATGATGTTGTTTCCATAGGACCGCAAATGTCACTATGAATAAGTTCTAGAACATCATTCGCTCGGTTACCTCTAGCTGGAAATGATAAGCGGGTTTGCTTACCATGGAAGCAAATTTCACAGTTTTGCTTGTCAATGTGAACCGGACCTTTATAATCAAGACCATCAACTAATTTACACATTTTCTCCATGTATCCACCATTCAAATGTCCTAAACATCTATGCCAAGTCTTACTGCTTACAGTTCCAGCTAAAAAACATGCACTCATGCCTTTACAATTAAGTTGGTAAACATTGTTTCTTAATGTGCCTGTTGCCACTAATGTATTCTGAGAATTATAACTCTGGCAACCTTTTTCATCAAAATTTATTCTGTTACCATTGTTTATTAGCTGCGACACTGACAATAGATTGGTAGTTAAATTTGGCACATATTGTACATTTTTCAAAAGAATATTGCATATAGAGTTATTTACAATCGATTGTATATTTACATCACCTGCGCTCTCCACTGGAATCTTGGATTTGTTTGCCACTACAATCTCTGGTAGATCTGGTCCTCTTTCATTTCTCAGCCACTCTTTCGTTGCTGTTAGATGAATGCTAGCGCCACTGTCTATGTACCAGTCTGTATATTTAAAATCTCCAGTGGTAAACACTGAACTAAAACCGCTGTCCATCCTAGTTGGACAATGCGAAATATAATGTCCGCGCTGTTTGCATTTGAAACAAGTTACATTACCTTTATCTTTGCCCGATTTGTTTCTGTAAAAATTCACATAACCTCCAGCTGATTTGTCACCGTCTGGTGCACTGCTGCCATCTCTCGACGCCCCTCTTTAATTTTGTTTGGGATGAAAACGCCTATTTTTAGGATTTACGACAAAAGCGCCGCCGCTATTGGAGCCACCTATCTGAATATCTAGTATAGATAGAGGTAAGCGTTACCAAGATAAGCTCCTTCATAACTTTATTTTTTTTTAACTATAGAAATGGATATTATCTTCATAATTTAATTATGTGTTATTCCCAACGAAGAGGGTAGATATTCTTATAAATAAGGAATTCTTGTTTTGTTTATGTTCGAAGTGTTTACTGTTTGACTGTTTTCCCCATTTCCTTCTTGAAAATACAATTAACATCTATCAAAGGCAATTTAGGTTTTGTAATTTACTAGACTATATAACTTGCAGTATCTCTTCCAAATTACGTGGCGCCCAATTTAAGTGCACAAAGGTCATATGCCAAGCACCCAGGCCTCCGCATTAAGAGCTAACCGTTCGCATTCTTTGGTGGCAAAATAACGCCACAATATCAGGGCCCGCCGTATTGGCCCTCTTGGTAATCGTGGCTGCTTGGGTTAGTTTGGGTTAATAGGCATTTGTTTAGAAAGACCATTCGTGATTCCACTTCTTTCGTTAATCAAAATCAAAATACAAAATGTGCCTCGATACCATATAATCCTCAGTATACGAGAGGACTTCAAAAAGTTTTTAAGGAAGTAGGTTTAAAATTAGTATACCAAACTCAGTTTAACATTAAGATATTCTCAAAGAGGATTTGGCCTTGAGGCAATTTCAGTTTCCCTCGGGGTATGTGTCGACGACGATTTGGGCGCTAACCACCACGTGTGGCAGAGGTTATGGCTTGGCGTGATCCTCTTTGCTCTTGCAGGGTGCGTAGCGCAGATGATGAGGTGTAGAGGTTTAGATCGTTGGGTCTCACCTGAAAAACACTGGTTCGAACACCGTTGCTTTTTTTAATTTTTTTTTAAAGGTTATGTTTCTAAACAGCTTTTTTTCTTGATTTTGGGTATGTCTTGGGTTAGATTGGGTTAGCACCTAAACTCGCTTCGTACTAAAGATATGTGTATTATTGCCCAGGCTTAGTATACATGAAGGTTTGTACTTAGGTTGCTAACTATGTTTAAATCTGTTTCACCAGAGGAGCGTGGAACGCATGACTATTCGATGAAGACTTATCGGACGCGACCCATTCGGTTTCATGAGACAAATTGAGACTTCCTTGAAATATTTATTACTTAAATTATGTTGATGCTATGAGAGTTGCTTAGGTTACTTTGTATATCTGACTTTAATTAACTTATTTTTATTATTCTTTTAAATGACGTGTTCTAATAGAAGTTTATTTGTGCATTCTCCGTAAAGGAACTAAATGCGAAAGAGAGTTTAACCCCCCAGAGTCTTTCCCGTTAAGGTACAAAATAACTCAGGTTGAACACCCAAGAGCCTTTCCCGTAAAGATACAAAATAGTTCTAGATGACCAGGGGGGTGAAATTGTTGCCAGAACGCTCCCTAAAGGATCCACGAACTGAACCAAGTTGTCGTTTACTCGGTCCGCTCGAACTTTTGTACTAAAATTTGTTGAATGGTTACTAATTGTTTTTAAAACATGTTTAGATAATAATAATTATGTTTCAAGATCAAGCATCAAGTTCAAACTTTAGACTGAGTGTTCTTTTTTAGTGAATATGATTTCTAGTTTACAATATTATTAGGTGGTTCAAAGGACAAAATTGAAATATTAGAAAGAAGTGGAATATATGAAATTGGATGCATGGATTGTTATCAAAACTAGAAGATTTATACAAACGAGACTCAAGGAAGACATAGCGCATTTAAAGTATAATAGAACAGAAAAATCAAGTGTTGCCGAGCATGCTTTTGATAATAATCATAGAATAAAAAATTAAAATTTTAAATTAATTCATAATATAACTGATAGGAGATTATTGGATCCATATGAAAGTATGGAAATTACTAAATGTAAAAATAGTTTAAATATGACCTATTCCGTATAGTCCATTGTATTGGTTCATCGAGCGTGACTAGTGGTATTCCAGGATTGGTTTGTTTGGTTCCGCTTGGTTAAGCAAACACTTAGTATAAAAGAGAGAGGTAGATTTTAATTTTAGTTTTAATCATCTCCTGATGATGCTAACAGGGTTAGCGAAACGCGCGTCGAGTGCAATAATTATGTTTCAGTATGGTGGATAAAACTCCGATTTAGTACAGTTTACATACTGGGAATTGTTATTATTTCTGAAGGATACCGGCATTCCACTAGCGTGTCTATAACCTCTATTATAAAGATTATTTATTACAGGCAAGTACGTGATTAATAATATTTATATGAAACGAATACCCAAATATGATTGTAAAATTAGAAGGGAGGTCTAATAATAGATCATTTTTGGTTTCGCTTGATTAAGCAGGCAGTTAACAAAATTAGACTTTGGTAGATTATCAGTTTAGCTTTAATCATCTTCTGATGATGCAAACATGGTTAGTGAATGGCGCCGCGAGTGTAAAAATTCTGTTTCGGTATTGTGGATAAAACTATGTTGTAGAACAACTTCATTTTCAATTCCTACGTTTTCAGATATGTGAGATAGTGGCAACCATGATTTTCCGTACAATAACCTCTAATCATACAAATGTAGAACTCCTTTTATTTATTGAATAAAACTCCAGGTAACTATAGAGTTCTCTATTAATCTTAGCAAAGAATATATAAGATAGTAACGCGACATAGTGTATATTCTTATAATCTACGTACGCATATCAATGCGTCACTCAGTCTTCTATTCTCTCTATATCTATCCCCGGTTGGTGTAGGATCGTGTTATAAATATAATGTTACAATAACAATGCTAATTCAACAAGGTTGACTTAGCCTTCTCACCCGTGTCGAGTATCTCGTTCATTGGAGTTAAACAATAAATACCGAGTGTTTTCCTGATAATGGCGTCACTTGATCAAAATCAACCGGCACGGGAAAGACATTGAATTATTTTGATTAAAAAATCGTAGCGAAACCGCTGAATAGCAGGATAAATTTCTCGCCTTTCGCTGTTACTAGAAAGAATAATTATTACATTATAATATATTTTAAAATAGTGCTTACCTCTTCGAAGAAGATGTCACCAACCAAGCAGTACACGAATACCTCTATAGTACATCCAATCATTGTTATTAGCGCGCAAAAGAATTTGAAAGAGAAAAGGTCCAACTAAAATAAAGGGGTATCAATTTGAAATAGCAAATTACGAACCATTGCATAAGCCAGACAAGATAGTAACTCCGCACCGGTAGGTCATTCCGTGAAGATTATTTGAATTCTCTATATATAGGGTCGATTTCAAAATCGCGTTTTTGATGGGAATGATAATTTTTGTTTTACCTTTCTAAATAATATAATTTTCAAACTAACGACTAGACACAGGTTAAAATCTGGATTCATGACAATGTGGATGCTAAAACCTTTACTGTCAACTATTGGAAAAAATTTACATATTTTTTAAATGTTTTTTATGAATTTGTACCCTTTTACCCGATTTACTCGATAATCAATTTGCTATACAAGAGAAAATAAGAAATAAATATCTCAACAGCTTACAATTTTAGACTACATTATCCAACAGGACGGAATGCTTCCACATTATTTTAGACCTTTTCGCAATTGGCTAGAACTAGTTCATACGTATTCAAGTCGATGCATTGGTAAGCTTGATCAATCCCATGGCTCGTCCGGCCTATTCGATGTCCCTCGACTTTTTCTTAACCCTCCGTGGGTAAGGTGAAATATAGTAACACATGTAGTAAGGTGAGGTATAGCATACCTTATTTTATCTATGCAGCTAGTTACGTACCTCATATTCTTCTTTTCGCTAAAGTGGTATTAAAACTAACATTATTTGATATTGATTTATTTATATATAAGCTAAATAAAACATTAGCTCAAAAGAACCTGTACAAAAAAGTTATTCAACATATACATTTTTCATACAGAAAGAAACAAATATCTTATGATCAGAAATAAAAAATAATCTTAAAAGATATGGGCACTAAAACATTTTAGGCCAGCTACTTATTTGTCGGAGGGTACAGGTGCGTACAGACTTGGCGAGACGAGCCCGAGAGGCGCCGCGAGACGAGCCCGAGAGGCGCCCCGAGACGAGCCTGAAATCGGTGTTATTTTTTATAATGATTTGTTTTACTTCTTCTACTATGCAAGACTCAGCGTTTTTAGAATTTTCCTCCAGCCAAAAGCTAGATCTTTAAATCTCGGATCTAGAAATGTCGCTTTTCCTACCATTTTGTCTCTTTCAAGTGGAGCAAGCCTTCTTCCTATCACTTCTAACAATGACTGTTTTAATTTTATGCCAACCTCCGTTGTTGCATCTATATGATGTAAAGTGTGTTGTAGTCCTCTAATTAGTGGGATGATTATAGATATTGTTGGATATTTCTCTGCCGATAACACTGACGTCATAATATTGATAGGTTTTAGATCTGGAACACAGTCCCAATTCCGTCGGGTTTAAACTAGCATGGGCTTTAGGCAGGCTGGATAATGCTACAGATAATGCATCCTTGATCTCTAAAAGGCGTTCTAACATAAATAAAGTAGAATTCCACCTTGTGGCTACATCCTGCTTAACTTTGAAAACTGGAAATCCCATTTGAATCTGTGTTGTCTTTAATTTTTCAGTAGCTTGTAGACCATGTTTAAAATACGAAACTAGTGTCAAGTTTTTTTACAAATTAATGAAAAAATCTCGTTTTCTTTTATGCTGTCGGTAACGCATAAATTTAAAGTGTGCGCCACGCATGGTTGATTGTGTTTTTTCAGGTGTTCATTTATTGCATATTTTATGTTACTTCCGTTATCGGATACAACTATATCGACTTTGTCCATAATTTCCCATTCATTTAATATTTTCCTTAATGTGTTACCAATATTTTCACCACTATGGGTTCCAGAAATCTCATCGGTAGACAACACTTGAGAATTTAACTTATCTTTATAACTAAAATGACATGTTAAACTTACATAAGCAATATTAGTATCCGATGTTCATATATCTGTAGTCACTGAAACAAAGTTCACCTCACACAACATTTCTTTAATGTTTGATATCACCTCAAAAAAATTGTCTTTTAAAAGAGTGTCTGTCAAATATTTCCTACTGGAAATTGAATAAAGAGGGTTAAGGCTCTTAGCAAAGTCTTTAAAACCTTTATTTTCAACAAAAGACAGTGGTTGGAAGTCTAGAACAATCATTTTTAACAGCTGATCATCTATTTCTATTCTTCTCTTCTTCACACGACGTTCTATAGTGGAATGCATAGAGTCTACTGGCATCTGAGTGTGTCCCACTTCGAGGTATTTATGTTCAATCGTTATTTGATATTGTTTTGCCAAATTAACAGCCACATTAGCCAGGACGCTATTGCGGTTTTGGTATGTACGGCCGTCACTCCAAAACACTATCTTCATTTGTTCTTTATCAAGAAATGGAATAACCTGGTTTTCAATAAAAAAATGAAAGCAAGACGAAAATTCTTCTGCATTTAGCCCCCTTCTCTCTGGTGCCATAGATAGCAAAATCCGTCTTTATTATTCAGATCAAAATAACAAATTATGTACACATAATTCTGTCTTATAGTAAAGGCTGCTAATATTAGATTTTGGTGAACGTAACACAGCCTGAAGGTCAACGGTATACAGAAATTTTTCATTTTCTTTACCTTTTTCTAATTCCTTTCTAGCTTCCATTTTTCTTGCCGTGTGCATATTAGAATCTTCCTCTGAGATATAGCCTTCCTTGAACTTATTACAAATCTCACATTCATCTTTTTTTGGCCTAAATAACGCCATAACTTTGGACTCGAATGCTTTTTTAAACGTGGTGCTGCTTAACGGCTGAACATTTTTGAGACCACACCATTCTTTTTTGTAGAATCTGTAGAGCTCTTCTTTTGAGGTCCACTCGGGCAAAAGATAATTTTTTTGTTGACGAGGATCTACAATAGTGAGATTCCATTGTTGGTAAAGAATCAAGAAACTCGTGTATACTTTGGTTTTCTATTTCAAATGGTTTCTTGTTACTTTCTCTTTCCTTCCTATACAAAGTCGGTCATTGAGTTTTTTTTTCATCTGCTTTTTCGAAATTTGAAAACATGTTTTTCCAATTTTGGATACTCCAACGACCCAATCCGACTGTATTTAAGTACATTATCTTACAAACTCTTTTTTCCTTACCACATGTTTAAAAATAGTACTTAAACGTCTGATTTCTTCTTGATTGCTCTGGTACTTTTCTATCTCCTGCTTTTTTCATTAAATCACTTTTTACAGTACTCTCCACGAAAACCTTTTTTTCTCCCCAGCTTAAACGCTAAAAGTATTTAAACATAACTTCTCTTTGCTGTTCTGTTATTTGGCTACATTTTAAAGCTCTATTATTTTTAGCTCTACACTGGCACCTTTCTTTGAGCTCTATGTCATAAGACCATTTTCCGCTTACTTTAGTTCTACCAAAGTATCGCTTTCCTTTTTCTCTCCTATTTGTATTCTTCTCTGAAAACCACGTTGTCTTTTCCACCTGAAATCGTTTTCGTCGTTTCTTTGTTTTTATTGGCATTTCATCAGAACTACAATCAGTTCCTGAATATGGTACTAAGTTGGCTGTAATGTAGTCACTGTCATCAGAAGATATTTCATGTGATAATATACTTCCATCTATTTCATACGAGCTTGTTCCTTTAGTCTTATTTATATCGGCCTCCACTTCATACATTTCATGCGTGCTAGTATCTTCTGCATCTTTTTTATGCTTGTTTGCTTCTTCTTTGTCTGTATTCTCACCAACTTCATGCTGTACTGTCCTATTTACGTCATTTGCTTGTTCTATTTTCTGTATGTCTGCTTTTTCGATGTTTTCTTTCTCGGATGTACTATTCATACTTGTACATTGCTTATCACTGGGGAGTTCTTCATTGGTTGCCTCTATATCCATAGTTTCCAACGTTTCTAATTCCATGACATCATATTGGTTTAATTAACAATAATATGGAAAACCGATTTCTTCAGAAACGGCGGTTGGATAATCAATAATTTCTATATTAACATTTTCAACAACTTGATAATTATTTAATATCGCAATATTATTAACATCTTTGTTCCGGTCGTTATTACTTTTAGCGTCAGTTAGTTCAAGTGCCCTTTTTACAATCTCTGTTGTTCGTCGAGACATGGTCTGTAAAATAGCAAAAAAAATGTCTAAACTGTGAACATTAAACAAAATAAATGAATGAATACCGGAAAAACAAATCTGTGTCTTATGACGTGATAAATAAAATTTAAATAGGAAAAGCGCAAAAATAATCAAAGGGTGTATTTTGTATAGCATTAAAAATTAAAAATTGTTTAAAAAACATGCTACTTTACAGTTTAATATTGTTTATTCACGAACTATTATTGTAAAAGATAAATACTGAAAACCTGCTATATCCAAACCTTTACTTCTAATTAGGGAGTACGAAATACTGCTAACTCCAAAATTACGGTCAATGGTTTATTTCGTTTCAAAATGTTATAAAAAATATGATATTTAGGATTACCTTTTTCACTAAAACAACACAAACTCAAAAAAATGCTCTAAATATTACAAAAAACACGAAAGTTCCAGAGCCAAACTAACACGTGCATCTGTAGTATACAATTAGCGGGAGATAGCAGCATTGTTTTGCGAATGTGACAATATGGAGTTAGCTGGCATACGTGCGTCGTAAATAAAAACCATTTTTACGCTTAATTAAAACTAAAACCACATAAATATATTCACCATCTACGCATCTTAAAAGCAAAAGCAGAATTAGATTACTAAATAGTATATAAATAATAAATGCAACCCTATTTCACCCAAAAAAAAAAAAACATCAGCTCTTTCGGTTCTCGATTCACATGACTATACTTAATTATTGAATACTGAATATACTGAATGGAATAAAATTTGTAAATAATCGGAATCGATTCCATACTATACTGAGTACTCGAGTACTTTCGATTCTAATAGGAATCGAATACTACTCGATTCCTGTATCCGAGTACTCCCATCACTAGCCTCGACTGAGAACAGTTGAACAGTAGCAGTCGAGACGCGGCGGTAATAAGAAGAAAAGTGAACCTGTTTGTCTTTTATTATGGCGTCAAAGTTTTCGAATACAGAAGATTAATTTAATTGAAGAAGTCAGGAAATATCCCATTCTTTATGATAGTGAACAAAAGATTTGTGAATTAGAGATGCTGCAAGGAGGAAAATAGCCATTGCCATATTAAACACTGTAAGTATTTACTTATAAGATATTAATTATTATATTTATTTAATTGTACTACTAGTTCTGGTTACATGGAAATTTTACCAAGCAACTTCTCCCTCCTCGTTAAAAAATGCATAAATTGATACATTACTGCAAATGCATCTGCATGGGCAAAGCCTCCAGGTGCTGTAAAAGGTGTAACATAATTTGGCTGTTCTTGATCGGGATCAAAATTATAACAGGGACTTTAATTTTTCTCCCAATAGGCATATCTCAATATCGCAAGTGTTTGGATCTAAACTTATTGTTGTGAAAAATATTCTAAAAACTTGACATAAGAGCCCAAAGACGTTCTCTGTACCTCTTCGTGAGCTTGAAAGCCAGTAATTATATATTGTTTTTTTTACCGCTTTTGCGAAAGGTCGGCATGTCTATGCATACGAAATGTTTCCAGCACCAACCACTGCATATGGCAGAACCTTTTCAGAACCCGACAAACGTCCATCTGGTGAAAAAGCTTCCCGGAATAAATAAACCTGTCTTCCAATCTCGGATTTTGGAAAAATAGCGCTGTCCCCTTCTTTCCCATAAGCTCCAAGTTTAATAAATACAAATTTGTAATTTGCATCTACGCAAGCAAGCAAAGCTATGAAAAAATAGTCCTTATAATTAAAAACAGGGATCACTTTTGTTCGGCAAAAATATTGTTATATGCTTCCGTCCACTGCAGCAACACAGTTAGGAAAATTCCATTTATTCCAGAAATCCAATGCGATAACTTAAATGTTGCTGTGAGAGATTCCAAAGGCAAAAGACAGCGATAGTAGGTATAGTATCTGCGTTCTGGGGCCACCACCGTGGTGGAGGTGCGCAGTAGCAAAAATCCACCACATGGACTACGTCATATTTAAGCTAATACCGTTTTACTCTAGATCACCACGTGACCTACTCCATCTACCCCCGTATATAGTGAGACGTCATCATCATCATCGTGCCAAAGGGCCCTAACCACTAGTAAGGGCATTTTTAGGGGGTGAGTTTAACGAGGGTAGTTTTTGTTAGTGAAAATAAATAATTAAGGACTTTTTGTCTTATTGCCTTTTTGGCACACCATTAAAATCCAAATTAAATTAACAAAAGTTGCGGTTGTGGTTGCAGGAATCGAACCTGCAACCATTAGAACAAAGAGCCAGAGCGCTTACCACAATGCTACCAGAGCTCTGTTTCGATTTAGTTTGAAGATGATAGCCTAACGTCATCAGCAGCGTGGTGTGACGTTGTACAAGTTCAACAAGCCCGCCTAGCCTAGCCTAGCCTAGCCTTATGAGACGCATGTGCAGTTATGATAAGATAATATATAAATGGTACGTTAATTGCTTCAACTCTTCATATTTACTTGAGACAGAGCCTAAAATTTTCATTTAAATACTTAAATACGTAAAACAAAAGAAAAGTGGTGTTTTGTAAAAAGTGTGAAGATATTATCCATAATATTTCAAGTAAATCCTATTTGGATTTGATAGACTGTTATGCCGCCAGCTCGAAAAAGAATGAGGTGGTATCCCAAGAACTTGAGATGTACTCGATGTCCTCAACCATTAAATGGACGAAAAATGTTGTGTTCATTTTGTTTAAATCACGTCGGCAATTGTACAAATATGTTCTGTGGTAGATGGTATATGAAGTATATGAAATATAAAGATACTGTATACAAGAAGACGGAAAACGAGGAGGAGAAGTAATAAGAATAAACCGCGAAGAGAATTGACTACTTTTCTCATTTCAAATAATTATTATTACAGTACAATGTAAATTTCAAACAGCTGTAATCTATATATATAAAAATGAATCCCTGTTTCCCTTGGTCACGCCATAACTTGAGAACGACTTTACGGATTTCGTTCATCTTTTTTTTATAAATTTTCTAATACTCTGTAGAAGGTTCTTACGGAAAGAAAAATTAAGAAAATTACGCAGAAAATTGGATAATTTCAGAAGAAATAAAAATTGACAGATGTCTGCAACATTGACACTCATAGCGTTTGACAGTTTGCGCGACGTAAATGTCGCTTAACATATGCATCGCTCAGTATCTATTAATCAAAAAATTCATTTATTCATTTCTTAGTGCATACTGCACAGTCAGTCGATTCGATCGGAACGTTTATCCAGTTTTCAGTTTGTTCAGTGAGTTTTTTGAGAAGTGTTTGTTTATCACTAAACAACTACGAACATTGTTTTCTATAATTTTATCTACATGCTTCCTATCAACACCGCTTGATTTATGGAACTAAAATAAAGATCGTATTGCCGAAGATATATTGCATCAGAGGCGTCTTAGAACATCAAATGCAGATTTGCAAATGAACGAAGAAATTCACAATGAAGCATGAATTATAACTGAGGACATGTGCTTGATGCTTACCAATAAAAGATTAATACTATTAGGAATGACAACGCCCAACCGCCCAATGCATGACGAATTTAATCAAGAGTTGAGAAGCGAAACCCAATACGATTCCGAGGCATTGAGAGAAACCGTTCAAAGAAACGTTCCCCTTTTAAATCAGGACCAAAAATATGCCTACGATACGCTCATGAAAGTAGTGAACTATGGAACTAGCGGATTTTTTTTTCTTAGATGCTCCCGGTGGAACTGGAAAAACTTTTTTAATATCATTGATATTGGCAAAGATTCGATCGCAAAATGGAATTGCACTCGCACTTGCTTCATCAGGTATTGATTGATGCTACGTTGTTGGAAGGCGGTCGAACAGCTCATTCAGCACTTAAGTTGCCGTTAAACATGCAAACTAATGAAACTCCAACTTGCAACCTTTCGAGGACTTCTGCGATGGCCAAAGTGTTGCAGCAAAGCAAACTGATCATTTGGGGTGAATGCACGATGGCAAAAAAAAATATTTAGAGGCATTAGATCGCACGATGCAAGATTTAAAAAACAACCAAAAGCAGTTTGGTGGGGCGATGATTCTATTGGCAGGTGATTTTCGACAAACATTGCCAGTGATTCCACGACGGCTTAGCCTCCGCCTGCGGGTACCACTGCGGCCTTATCTACGGCTCGCCCCCCTGAGAAAAAATCCTGTCTACGCCCATGCCTATGATTCCGAACGACATGGCTATAAATGGCTACAATGTCCAGTGCTGCTTGCATTCCAGTGCGGCTTGCATTTACAATGTCGATAAATAAATCGCAAGGGCAGTCGTTAAGTGTTTGTGGCATTAATCTTGAAAATCCATGTTCCCGTGTCGGAGAACTAACAATGTTGTGTATTAAAAAGCATTATAATAAACTATGTTTTTGAAATAATTTTTTTGGTATTATTTATTCCAGTTCGAATTGAATATTCATAGCTAAGACAGGACAACGTCTGTCGGGTCAGCTAGTAAATAATAAAAAATAAAAACTATGTTACATTTGAAGTTATTTATTATTATGAAATAATACTCTATATTGACATTTAGTGACCGTATACATAAGCTTAGTTAGTAATATACAACAAGATACAGCTATAAATAAAATTAAACTAAAAGCACTGGTTGATTGTTTCTAGCATTATTGACATATCCTGCACATTATAAGGTCTGTGTACAGGGTGTTCACCCATAATGTCCCCCCCCTTTAACTTTGTTAATTTTTAAGCTACAAAAAAAATAAAAAAACAAAATTGTAGGTCTTTTAATGTAGTTTTTGCACACGTAAAGGAAAAAACAAAAAATTGTGCAGTATACAAGGTAGATCAAAAAGAAACATTTTTTTAAATCTAGCCCCCATTTATTATTCGATTTTTCGATTTTCCATAAAATTCTAAGGATTTTTAATATAACACACTATATGCCTATTCCTAATACTTTAGGAGTTATTGACAGTTGAAGTCGCTATTTTGTTTTGTTCTTTTATTTTTTTATGGCAACAGCCACCTAAGAATATAACTTTTTTTTAGCTTTTGAAGTCATTGAGGTGTGAATAGTGAGTTTCCTCAATTCGACCTCATTGCTTCGAGTAGTGCTTTTGTAACTTCTGTTTTAAAAATGATTAAAAGAATTATTATTATAATTAAAAATAGCGACTTCAACTGTCAATAACTCCTAAAGTATTAGTAATAGGCATATAGTGTGTTACATTAAAAATGCTTAGAATTTTAGGTAGAATCGAAAAATCGAATAAAAAATGGGGGCTAGATTTAAAAAAATGGTTCTTTTTGATCTACCCTGTATACTATACAATTTTTTGTTTTTTTCTTTAGGTGTGCAAAAACTACATAAAAAACCCTACAATTTTGGTTTTTTTATTTTTTTTGTAGCTTAAAAATTAACAAAGTTAAAGGGGGGGGACATTATGGGTGAACACCCTGTACATAGAATACATTTTGCGATAAGGCAACCAAGAGGATGCCTGATGAAATTAACAGTGTCATGTCTGAGGGTGTAATGATCTAAATTCTATTAGTTTTATGTTTTTATGTGCGGTCTTTATCGTAGTAGACTTTACTTTCACATTACATGGCTGGATCAGAAAGAAAATAAAAATTTAATAAATATATTTTGAGTACAACTGCTCTTTATGGTTCATAAGTAACTTGTTATATAACATTAGTTTTATTAATCCAACTATTATGCTTATCGCTAAAACCTAACCATTTTACAATTATATAGCAACGTTTAAAAAAGTAGGTGCTTCATAAACATCATTTTAAGCAAGCTGCAGCGTGCGATAATCGTTGATTATGATGCATACGTATTAAAAATAAATATGTTGTAATTTGCATTTAATTTCCGTAACAAATTAATACCAAAATAAGAAATAAATGTACCTATGACTATTAACGGCATATCACTCATTTAACATATAGGCAGGAAATAAATATATAATAAAATAATAATTTTCAACGGTTGCAAATTATGGTAATATTTATTCTAGTGAAGGGAATATTCGAATACAAATAATCGAAGTATTCGATTCTGGCTTGCATTCGAATGCATTCGATTCTCAACGAAGAATTCGAATGCCAGAAATATTCGAATGCGCTAACAACGAATTAATCGTCCCTCGAATGCTGGTTGAATCGAAATGAAATATGAATCGGCACAATTCGCGTCGAATGCGATTATAATATAACTTGTTCGATTATGCTGGTCTGCCGTCTGAGCAACAAATAATAGCGGGCTTTGTTTTGTATTATGGTGCACAATAATCGAAAACGCTATACTATAAAAAGTATAAGTAGTTTAATTACTGTGGTAGTTTTTTTAATTGTTGAATATTTTTCTTCTGTAGTAAACATATTACTACCTACTTTTAAATGCGGTAGTCGGCAGGTATGACATACATATTTTTGCAATGTGCAGAAGATAACGAATTTTGGGAATTTAAATTTAAATTATTAAAAAGTGATGATTTTAGTAAATCTTTAATAAACTTTTACATAATATTTAAACAAAACAATATTTTATTTTAAATCGTGAATGCTTTCGCTAATATTTGTAAAAGATTTAGCTCTTATGCTTAAATGTATCAGGAATGAAGACTTCAAGATCAAACAACCCAGAAGCAGACAATTTGTAAATTCGAATTCGAGACTTCGAAGTCACTCGAAATCTCGAGAGGTTGAATCGCTAATTGAAACATTCGGGATATCGCGGCTAATCCAAATAATTCGATTCTTTGTATTCGAATAATCATTCGATTCTCAAAAGTATTCGAATGCAAGATATTCGATTCTAAAAATCATCCGATTTTCCCTTCACTAATTTATTCAGTTCAGTGGAGTGTAAAACAGAACAGAAAAATTGATGAACTAATTTTTAAACTGATTAAAAAAGGTGAAATAATAAAGGTATTAAAGGATAATTTAAGACTAGATGGTAATAGATTTTTCTTGGGATTTTTGCTTACATCATCACTATTTTTTATGGTGTTACCTAGGGGTTATAAAGAATGGTCACAAACATTAATAATAATAAAGATCAAACTTATAAAGATAACGTCAAATAAGTTTTCATTGCAAATTCTTGAAAGTGAATAAAGGAATACATTTATTACTACTATATGATGATGATATAATTTATCGTTTAATTTTAGAGGTTTTAACACATTTTCTAGTTTTTTATTAATAAAATAGGAATTAAGTTTAAACTTGTACTTTTTGAAGAACTAACGACTGCAGAACTAAGTTAATTTTTTCAGAACAAACTGGAAGGCCCGTTTTATTCTTAAAAATAAGTAAAGCAAATATGTTAAAGAAGAACTAATATGTATTCCAGCAATAGTTGCATAATAGTCTCTCACATAGCCCCAACATAGGGTATATC
>MU183845.1:135980-159188 GCA_016904865.1 Pissodes strobi | reverse complement strand
ATAAGCCAGAAGTAAATAGAAGTGTAACGATTCGGGGATTATTAAATCTTGTATGAAAAGTATCCTTAAGAGTATGAGTTTATGAGAGAAAAATAGATAAAAATAACATAATATCTGACAACGTGGGCCAAAAATTATGCATAATTTGGAAAAGCTTAATAATTGCTTCTCAGAAAATGTTATTTAATACCTTTCTGAAATAAACGATTCATATATATTATATTATTTGTAGCTATCTAAAATATCATATCCAATGAGAAAAGTTGAACATTAATTAGTTAAAAATTGCTTTTATTCTACAATCAAGTATATTTGTATCTATGTACATGTTTACTGATATTCAAAATAGTAATTTTCTTGTGGCACTCAGAGTTCGACATTCTATTTCCAAATTATGGAAAATAAAATTGATTTAAGAAAGCCTTAGTTTTATAATTTGTGTGTATTAACTAGTAACTGTTACATTCATAGTGCTAATAACATGGGTGCTTATGAATGAAAACTCCGTAATAAGTATATAATTCAACACTGATGTATGACATAATATGTTTCTGATATTCTAACGTGATAAGCAAGGTCACAATATGTACGTGAAAATGCCCACTTTTTTAAATATTCGTTAAAACCTAAATAGCCTTGTGCCACACTGTCTAATAAAGCCGAGAATAAAGCCCTCAGTTTAACAACCTCTACAATATTAGATAAAATATTATTCCTCCCAGACTTGCTTACATTTAAAAATAATTTAATAAATAAATAAATAAAGTTTATTTATTTATTGAGCAGTATTACATAAATTTACAACATACTTTTAACAAAATTATAATAATATATTATTACTAATCTCTATACTGCCTAACTACATGCACATTTGCACCTATGATGCTTTACCCAATTTTTCAAACTATTTGTTTTTTTAATTCATTCCCCGATATGGGATGTTGTTGATGTAGAAATTATATATTTTAATCTATCAATAAAATGATTTGTACCTATATTAGCATCGCCAGTACCCAGAACATTATCCAATGCATCTTTCTTGTTCTAAAAGTGAATTAATTTTTTCATGATCCATGTATTAATAAGTATATTTCTTTTGTTTTATTACAGTATTGGATTGAAGCTGTATGTTAAGCAAGATGGGATCATGATCTGTAAACTTATGATCCAAAATCACAGTATTCAAGTTTTGAAAGAAATTATTATTACATTTTATAAAAAAATGGTCCAGACAAGATTTTGAGTTATCAACTTTTCTGGTTCAATTATTTACTATACTCACAAATCCACTGCTTTCCATCATTGTGATATAGTCAATGGTGTTTCTTAACTTTGTGTCCAAGAGGTCAATGTTTGCGTCTCCAGCAAAGACATATACTCGTTTAGGGTCATTTGTTTCGCTTCCCATGATCTTATTCAAGATGCCAATAAATGATTCTTCAGTTGTTGCAAAGCCTCTGTAAGCTGCTAATATTAGTTGGTCATTCTTTCGAATAGTGACCGAGACCAGCTTTAGGTTTCCTTCAATATAAAGTTTACTGCACATCAAAATATCTTCCCTTGCATATACAACACATCCATCACATTTATTCAATGTGATATCATTAAAAATTATACTGAAGCCTAGCTTGTTGAAATCACTGGTATTGTACATCCTATGAGACTCCGACATTACAATGATATCAAAATGTTTTTGTAGTGATTCCATAAACACCAGAAGATGGTCGAAAGTACTCAAAAGTTTGATATATGCTTCTAATATTTACATGAATTATATTAATATCACTCCGATCATTATCAAAAAAACTTACATCAGTCAGGTTATCACAAGTAATTGCATCTTTGGACTTATAATCTTCTAAGTTATTTATTTCACTGAATGCTTATGGTAAAAAGAAATATAGGTTACATTGTTTAAGAGACCTCTACTGAAGGTCACTTTCACTTCTAATTTTTATAGCGAAGCTATCATCACTTTTTTAGGTAAGTAGATTATTCCATTTATACAGAAGGCGACTTTAATTTTTTTTTCTTTTTTAAAATATCTTACTTTTTGATAGAGATTTCTCTTGTTTACTGGGAGGTCTTCATTTAGGTAGATTTTCTTATTCTTCTCATTTGGTTTGTATCTAAGTTCACATTCCGACAGTTTTAATCCTTTTCTTTCACTATTTTTTTCAAAATAGTCTTTGTTATCTGTTGGTTGCTGAATTTTGCGAGTATTGGACCATTTTAATTTTTTCCCATCCTAAAGCTTTCCACACATTGATTATTGTCAGTTTCGATATTCAATGTAGTCAACATGCTTTCTATTATGTTCTTAGTGTTTTCTTCGGGCTGCTTTGGTACTCCTTCAATTATAATGTTATTTCACCTTTCTTTGACTTCTTGCTCATCAAATTTCAGTTCTATTCTGTCTCTAAGCATATTGTTTTTCTTCCGTAGTTCCTTAGTTTCACTAAGAACAGCCTCAAACTTCCTCTTAGGTTCTTCAAAGGAGTCTGACATAAATTGAACTGACTGTTCCAGATTATTAAATATTTTGTCCATTTTTGTCTCAACAGGGATGAGAAACTGCTGAAAGAACTGCTTGATGATGTTTTTAAGCTTGCTTTCATCAATTTTCCCTAGCAAAATCTCAGATTTTTCACTGTTTTTTCTTTGTTTTGATTGTGTAACACACTTTTTTTGTAATAATTGCACTTTTTTCAGAATACTTTTTTAACAGATCTGCCATGCCATAACCTCGAATTATAATAAATCAATAAAAACACTACACTGAAAAATACTCTGCAAAACAGGCACTTGGTATCTGCTTTAATATTCAATTTATGGGATTTTCATTAGGATCAAGCGAAAAATATAATAAATATCAAGTTTCTCAATGTTCAAAGCACCAAAACACAGCTATCAATGGTTATAAAACATCCGAAAATATCATTAAAAAAGCTAAACACAACGAAAACACAGAAGATGCAATGACAGCAATGGAGAAATGAAGGCCGTTCGTCGTGCGAGAACGTCACAGCAACGACGATGTGGGTGAGGGGACCGCGGGGCACTGGGCGATAGTATAAAGTGAACATAGGCTCTTATGGAAAGTAACCATCCTCTCTAGTTTATTATTCTTGGGTACTGATAAGGTCCCTTAACTAATATAGCTAGATTATACACAATGACACAGACATTGTTTTGATTTAGTTGCATTTTATATTATTTATACATATCATACATATAAGAAAGATAAAAGAAGGAAAAATACAGCCATAACTACACTATGGAAAAGCCAGTGTCGAATCATATATTAAGGATTTTTCATTCATAAGCACCCATGTTATTAACAATATAAATGTAGCACTTACTAGTTAATGCACAAATTATAAAACTAAGGCTGTCTTAATTGAATTTTATTTTCCATAATTTAGGAATAGAATGTCGAAATTAATATTTTAAATATCAGTAAACATGGACATAGATATAAATATACTTTGTAGAATAAAAGGAATTGGTAACTAATTAATGTTCAAAGAAAAAAAAATATGTGCCTCACCTTTATAAGCACACAACTGAAGTGAAACTTCTGAAAGAGATATAAGGAATTGAGTTTTAATTTTTTAAGCATTTTTTTCTCAACTTTTGCCCCTGGTTTCGACACTTTTTTTATTTTTTTTCCTTTTTGTATACTTTTTTTTCGCCGAAAACCGCGTTACTCTAACTTTTTTTTTATAATTTTTTTTTCTTTATTTCGTTTTATAATACTCTTATTTTTCCGAACAATTTTTTTTTATTAGTTTGCTTTTCTTATTTGGTTTTATAATACTTTTATTAACTTTCCGAACAATCTTTTGTTTTTGTTGTTTTTTATTATTTTTTTTATTATTATTTTTTTTTATTTCGGTTTACCTATAATACCTTTATTAACTTTCCGAAAAATTTTTAAGTTTGTTTTAATTTTTTCCCAATTTTTTAAAAAATTTTTGTTTTTTTTTCATAAAGCATTTTTTTTTTCTTCCCATTTTTGTCATCCCCGACCTTGTAGCTGAACTTCTTCGCCTTTTTTCGGCGAAAACCGAGTTTCTCTGACTTTTTTTTTTATTATTTTTTTTTCTTATTTCGTTTTATAATACTTTTATTAACTTTCCAAACAATGTTTTTAAGTTTTTTTCAATTTTTTCCCATTTTTTACGAAAATTTCTTGGTATCCGGGGAGCTATAATTCCTTTCACCCCCACCGATGGCCCCGTGAAATCGCTTGTCAGATTTTCGATCCGAGGCTCCGTTGCAGAGATATCGGCAAACACCGGTTTTTTCCCCAAAATCCTCCCTTAAATTAGAGCCCGATCTCCCCCATATGGTCAAAGGTAGTCCCCCTGAGGCGCACCTACCATAAAAATTTCGACCCCCGTAGCTCTTTCCGTTCTCCCGAAATTAATTATTTTAGTTTTTTCTTCCCCTCCTGTCCTGGCCTAACGGGGGAGATACGGGCTACATGTCCTGAAAATTTCAACCCTCTAGCTATACTGGAACATGCTTAATTAAAGGGACATTTCACTTTGATAAGCATTTTTTCTGACTTTATCCCCGCTAAAGAAGTTTCACTTCAAAAAACAGTAATTTCGTAAGACTTGGTTTCATTTTATTACCCATTTAAATTTTTGAGTTTAAACACATTTTTATAAACTCTAAACATGAAAAATGGTCTGCCCGTACGTCTGTGTCTGTGCCAAATGTCTGTTAGGCTTTCGCGCCAACTCCATGGCAGAGCAGCCGTCAGCTGTCAGTGAAAAAATCCGGTTTATGTAACCATCCTTCTCAAATTTATTATTCTTGTATTAATCTATATATAGTTCTTTTTCACTAGCTGTTTTTACCTATGTCGTTATGATATCTTAATTTCTGGGAGCTTTTTTGAAAAACCGGCCACTTATATTTTATAATCATGCAACAATATTAAAGGGGTGGCATCACCGCTAGTTGAAAACTCATAGAATCACATTCGCTCGGTAATTCGATACTAATCGGTATATATCGATCCTTGGTGTTCTCTGAATATCAAATTATATCGATCTTTAAAAAATCGATACCCTAGCATCACTACTCGTCAGACGCAGAACAATAGTTGTTTATTATTATCGACAGCATAAAACTAATTAAGAAATAACTTTAGTTTTTTTTTAATTTTGTAGTAAATGTCCTACCACTATTAATATGTACGAGTAATACGATACCGAATGTTCTCGCATGGCATGACAAGTTTTGTTGCGTGACGTTTGATTAATTGATTTTATTTATAACTCGACTGCAAATCGATGATTTTCAATAAAATTAAAATTTGTTTTTAACTTTCTCACTATTTTTTTTTTATAGAAACGAACCATTGTTCGTGCAGATCAAAATGAATAGAGCGTGTCATATTTTACGTTTCCATTACTTATTTGAATCATTTCCATAACTTTGAAATTAAATTAATATAATATTAGAATATACTTATTGAAAGTCATTATTTTTAAGCAGGCATCGAGTAAGACAATTTGAATTTTATTAGTCCCACTAAAAAAATAATTTATGTGCTTAACTCCGATAAGTCGATGTTTGTTTTATTTTTGCTGAGAATTCGCTGATTCCATGGTAACTATTTAGGGTTACATTTTGTAAATTGTGCGAATTTCTACTAAAAATACTGTACTTATATAGTCTGAGTAAGAAACCAAGGATAAGAATCACAGTAGTAGGTTATCGAGTAGAGGCCATGCTAAAGTCATAGCCTAAAGAAAACTATAGCCGCGACACTCGGCTCGTTTAGTGGGGTACGGAATCAAATTTTCTCCGTGAAGCTCAGTGAAGCGAGGACACCACGCAGTTGGAACTCGATGCCAATTATACGCGCTTACCTGGGCCGGAGTGCAATAAATTTTCATAGGAATTAAAATAGAAAAAGATTCGTTGTTTGGGTAAATAGACGTTATGCGTATATATTGTTTTGTTTGTATGTTATATAAATAAGTTAATGTTTATGTGTTAAAATGGGAAAAGAACGGCAGAATTAAGCAGCTAGTTAGTTTGTTTATTTAAACTTAAATTTGATCATAAGGTATCGGAATCGGTTCAAATGACTAAAATAAATTGGAACTAACTGAAACCAACCGAAGGTTAATTGAACGACTAACCAAAGCTAGCCAAAAGTAACCATAAGCTCCAAAACAGGCTAAAACGTACCTATCGTAATAGGTTACAAAAATTAAAGTAAGTTAAAACTAACCAAAACGAAAGGAATTTAAGCGACTAACCAAAAATATTAAATTTGCTTATAACGTATAGAAACCGATTCAAATGACTAAAATAAATTGGAACTAACTGAAAGTAACCGAAAGTTGATTGAATGACAAACCAAAAGTAACTAATAGCACAAAAACGGACTAAAACGTATCGGAACAGATTAAAAATGTTAAAGTAAATTAAAACTAACCCAAATTAACCCAATATTGGCAAGTAACCAAAGACATTAAAATTGGTTATAACGTATCGGAACCGGTTCCAATGACCAAAATAAATTAAAACTAACTGAAATTAACCGAAAGTTGATTGACCGAAAGTAAGTTAAAACTAACCCAAATTAGCCGAATTTTGGCGACTAACCGAAAGTAATCAAAAACTTTAAAATTGGTTATAACGTATCGGAACCGGTTCATATGATTTAAATAAATTAAAACTAACTGAAATTAACCGAAAGTCGATTGAACGACTAACCAAAAGTAACTAAAAGCACCAAGAGGGCTAAAACATATCGTAACAGATTAAAATTATTAAAGTAAGTTGAAACTAAGCCAAATTAACCGAATATTGGCGACTAACCTAAATTAATTAAAAACATTTAAATTGGTTATAACGTATCCGAACCGATTCAAATATTAAACTAAATTAAAACTAACTGAAACTAACCGAAAGTCGATTGAACCACTAACCAAAACTAACCAATAGCATCAAAAAGGGCTAAAACGTATCGTAACAGATTAAAAATATTAAAATAAGTTGAAACTAACCAAAATTAAGCGAATTTTGACGACTAACTTGAATTAATTCAATAACTAAAATAAATTGAAAGTAACCAAAATTTGATTGAAAGACTAACCAAAACAAACCAAAAGTAACTAAAAGTACCAAAACGGGCTAAAACGTATCGGAATAGCTTAAAAATAATATTAAGTAAGTTAAAACTAACCCAGATCAATTCAATTTTGGCGACTATCCTAAACACTAAAATTGGTAATAACGTTTCGGAACCGAAAGTAATCGATAGTTGATAGAACGACCCAGTTTTGGCGGCTAACCAAAACTAACCAAAAATATTAAAATTGGTTATAATGTATCGGAACCGAGTTCAAATGACTAAAATAAATTAAAACTAAACGAAAGCTGATTGAACTAACCCAAACTAACTAAAAGCACCAAAACGGACTAAAACGTATCATAATAGGTTACAAAATTTAAAGTGCCCAAAAATAATCGAAAATTAATAATATGGAAACATTCATAAAATATATACGAAGGGTACAGGGGAAAAACGATCTAAGCGCCATTTCCATAGGTAACTTTTATTATTGATTTCACAGAAAATTTTATTCATGATAAAAGTTGGTGCTTGGAAAAAAACTGATTTTGACAATGTTAAATTAAGACTAAGTATTACAGAGTACTTAAAAAATACAAAAATGGTGGTTAAAAAAACAAAAACTTGGGAATATCGGAAAAGTTTCTACAGGAAAAATAAAGCTCCTATTAAGGTCAAAATAAAAGTCAAATACCATTTTTTCCAAAAGTGCATCGTTGCTGAAAAAAATAAGGACAAAATTAAAAAAAAGCGGTTTTTTTCAGTAATTGAAATGGATTTTCTACGCAACAATGCGGTGCACTTTTGGAAAAAATGGTATTTGACTTTTATTTTTATCTTAATACGAGCCTTTATTTTTCTGTAGAAGGTTTTCCGATATTCCAAAGTTTTTGATTTTTTAACCATCATTTTTGTATTTATTGAGTACCCTGTATAACTTATCTTTAATTTAGCATTGTTAAAATTATTTTTTTTTCAAACACCAACTTTTATCAAGAATAAAATTTTCTGTGAAGTCAATAATAAAAAAGTTTCCTATGGAAATGGCGCTTAGATCATTTTTCCCCTGTACCCTTCATATGTAAACACATTTTATAGAAATTACATGTTTTTAATTTTTTTATTAGTCTTACAACCATTTCATCATTTAGCCATGTTGATATTAGTTTGACAATATAATTGAATTATATTTCAATATAAAAGGTCTCAAAAGAGCGGGACATATTTTCCGATTTTCGAATTCTTCTAAAAATTCTAGATAAATTTCATGTAGTATGTCGAATAGCCTCCTTTCCATTTAAAGAATTTGAACTGTTTAACTTAGCGCGAAACGATTTGCATCTTCTTATCTTAGTTATTTAGTAATTATCTAGATATACGAAATTTGCGGTTTGGTGGGGAGTATTTTCCAGGTTGTGGTTATGTGGAAGATAAGAAAGGGCAAAACATTTCGTTTGACAATAAACAGTTCGTATTCTACAATAAAGGCGTAAGTCTCAAAAACATTGTTTTTGCTGGTTGTTTTTCGTAAAAGTCGATCGTTATCCACATATATCCATTATTTCAGATTTGATCAGCACCTTGATATCATTTTGACTCGCTGTACCTTTTTTGGTTTTAAAGATACCAAGGTAAACAAAAAAGCACCAATAATTTTCTGACATAAAAGCCTACTTTATATATTTTTTAAATAGAACACCCTGTATATTACTACATTTTTGGACTCTAGTGAAATCAAAACACATGTCGTGTATAATATCCTATACCTATCTTTAGCTGTTTACGAAATATTGACAATTGAAAGTCGGGCATTTTGACAGGTTCTAAACCGCACGAGATCAAAGAAAATGGTTTGCACATCTCTATCTTAGGTATTCATAAGCTATCGAATGACAGTGGCTTTCAATTTAACCGGAGCTTTAAAAGTTCCGGTCAATTTTATTTGCGGGATAAATTCAAAGTTACTGTCATTTGATAGCTCATGAAAACCTAAGACTGGAATATGCAAACCGTTTTCTTTGCTCTCATGCGGTTTAGATTTTAAAGCCTATCAAAATGTCAAAATGCACGACTTTCAACTGTCAATATTTCGTAAATACCTAAAGAAAGATAGGTATAAGATATTATACACGAAATGTGTTTAGACTTCTCTAGAGATTCCAAAAATGTAGTAATATACAGGGTGTCCCATTTAAAAAATATAGAGTAGGCTGATATGTCAGAAAATCGTTAGTGTTTTATTTTATATGTAACGTAGAAAAAAATTTGGCTACCAACCCTACATTTTGCTTTTTTGTTTAACTTGATATCTTTAAAAACAAAAAAGTTACAGCGAATCAAAATGTTATCAAGATAAATTGAACGCACGGTACAGGTTGCTCCGATTTAGCGTAATTGTGCACTTCATGCATTAAAGGGGCGTTGACACTATGCTTGTTTGCTAGTACCAGTCGGTCGATGCCAGTCGACAAGTATAGTGTAAACATTTGCTAGCGCTAGTGTCGTGCTTATTTTACTAGCGCCAGTAAAGTTAAAAGCGTTTGTACTTTTATGTACCAGTTGAAGAAATAAAAATGGCTCCTATACACAAATGGAGTGAAAATGAAACGGTAAAATTTGTCAGTTTATGTAAAGAATGTGAAATATTGTGGAATGTTGAAGATGCAAATTATAAAAACAGAGACAAGCGAAACAAAGCATTTATGTGATATAATTCTTAATTAATCTTGTAACATTGTAGCTATTATTTCAATGGCTTTTTCCACTTCACTCATCTTCTAAAATTTCAAAACCGTCTCACTTATCAAAAAATATATTTATGTACTAGCACAAAACAGTGCATACTAGTATGTAAACAGCACAAGCAGTACCAGCGGACTAGCGCTAGTTTGTTAGTACCAGCCAACAAGCATAATGTCAACGGGCCTTTTCGTGAACTATAGCCAGATTAAAAATTTACTTCCATTTCACCATCTTGACAATATTTTTATCTAGCGAATAAAATGAAAAAGGTGTTACGAAAAAATATGCAAAATCGTACATAATACGTTTATAAAATTGTGCAGGTTGCTAAGAATCTATATAAAACAAAATTATGTACTTATATAATATCCTCGATAATATCTTTTTTAAGCTTAGAAGAGAACAACTAGATAAAACAAAATTTTCAAAATTATTATTGCAGATCTTCACAAGTTCGTCTAAAACCGTAACTACTTGTGCAAAATAAAATCTCATATAAAAAAACTTTTGTTGTGTATAGATCTTGTTGATATTTAAAGATTAACTTGGAGCTTATATTCTATTATAGTTATATTCAGCATTCAAGAATGCTGTACTTACTACAAGTAATCTACATTCGCCATTCTTAATTTCGCTTCAAAAGACATTTTTAACTATTTCTTTCAGGTGTAATGTTTAAATAAATATCCGGCTCTCTTTATGCAGCTTGTTGGATCAAAAAAATGGTTATTCTCTACTCGAAATAAACAGTATTTTATAAATCGTATATTTTGTGATGAAAGTTTAAATAAAATAATAGGGGAGAGTAACAATTTTAGTATATAACGTCCCAAAAAGTTTTAGTACGGCTCACTTCACTAATGATTGCTGGGGGGTTGACGTCAAGTTAGATTTATTTATTTCCTCCCCACTACATAGTGATAAAGTTGGTCCTCGCTTGTCAAAGGTGCCGCGCTTAAGTGTCGTAGCTATAGTTTTCTTTAGGCTATGCTAAAGTGATACGGAAGCACTGACATAATTATGTCAATGTACGGAAGCCAGAGCCACCTGTGACGTCCTATAGCTAGGCCCTGCCCTCTCGACCATGCGTGTTTTTGAACGATCTTACGCTTGAGGGCCGAATTATTAATGTGCCGATAAAGTGGCCGATAATATTATCCTGCCGCTAGTGCTGTGATTGTGATAATTATTGTGCTATTAGCAATAGCTGGAAGATAAAATGTGTTGCCAGAATGATAAATTAACAGCTGCTTTGTTTGGCTGTTTTCGGATTTAACTGGAAGAAGTGGAAGATAACCTAAATTTTTTGGTATTCGAACTAGTATACATTTTTTATTCTGGTTGTTTTGGTTTGTTTTAAAATATAACATTTTTTCCGAGTCCTTAAAAAGCGAAAATGAATTGGAAAATTTTGCAAATATACTGTTATGCGACGACCTCGATTTTTGCATGATCGCCAAACCACTTAAATTGTTTGTAGATCTCACAAAAGCTTATGATACCGTTCCTATGATATAACTGTGGCAAGTAATGGAGAGGTCAAGAATAAATAATACACTCATAGCAGCATACAACTCTATGATCAATCAAAGTCGGGGATCAAACTGAAGAGTAAACTATCAGACAGCTTTCCGATCATAAAAGCTTACGACAGGGTTCCTGCCTATCTTCCATTCTATTCAAGTTTGGGTTAAACGTGGAAAATATTATGTAAAGTTCCAAGATAAATTATAAACAACGTGAGCGAACAGCGCAATCAATTATGAACCTTAAAGGTGCAATGGTCAGCAGATTTTATTATATAAATAGTCAGGCTTTTGTCTCTCACCTAATCATTGCTGCAGTCCACAGGGACGTGGTTCTGATTGGTCTACGGATATCCTAATGCTCAAACCCAACTCAAGAGGTGCAGCTTACAGGAGCGTAGTTTCTTGGGGGATACCCGTCTAAAGTACTAAAGTCGAACCTACGATGATAGATCTCTCAGAACTCTAAGTAAAATGAATTTTAATGTTGCATTGCTTTAAAGTGCTGAGTGAAGTTAAGATAAACTATAAGAACACTTGAATAATTACCTAATGAAATATCCAAACTTAACCATAAATTAAAACACAACCCCGCTCTTAAAGAACTTTATTATAAAACAGGGACCAAGACCTACAAACAATTCAAACCATACCTCAACCAAAAGGACATGCGTAATCGGATACAGTGTAAATTCATGAAGCCTTTGACCGATACAGATTGTTATTGTTTTACCGAAGTGTTATGGCAACATTTCCTAAACCCTTTTAGTAAACCTACCTATAGATGCGAACGGCAGCCAGTGATGCAATAGAGAGCTAGGTTCGTGGATCCTCGGTATACTTTAATAACGATATTGGGCGCCACCAAGTTAACTGTGACTCAACTTGAAAAAAACTATAATGCTATTAAATCCTGAAAAGTAATTTTTGGAGGAGCTTTTCAATAAGGCATAATATTTCCCCAAAATAAATACTTTATTCTTTCCCTAATGATGAGATCCCTTGATATAAAACAACAATTATACAGTACAATTACAATCACATGTACAAACAATAAAGCAATAGAAAATAAACTTACATAATATTGACTATTATTTATAATCGTGAGATACAAACTGTTAGGCAGATATCCTGCGTACCGATTAATACGTTACTAGAATGATGGTAAATAGCGCACAGGGTTTAAAATTCATGAATTTGCCGAGACAGCTTTACAAAAAAAGGTAAATGGTACGACTTACAACTTATGAAGTAGGTTTTTCTAAGTTAAATTTATTCTCCAAATTTATACCAGTGTTAGTATATATACGGTCCATGCAACTCCAGAGCACTTCAAATCATAACCTGACTTTTTCAAACTTGTTACACCACATCCAGCCGATGATAAGCAATAAGGAGATGACACGCAAGCGATGGTTTAAACCTAAGACACGCAAGTAGTGGTTCTAACCCAAAACACGCTGGAAAGGTTATCGCAATTAGGCAAAGCGATATACGTGTGCCAGAGCGGTACCCGTGGAGAGGACCATAAAACAATTGTTTGTCTTAACAAAAAGTAAATATCTAACATTGAAATAATTACTCATAACTTAACTAGCTTTTCATCTTACCTATAGAACTATCTATAGGGCCTATTGCCTGGTAGTACCAGTCGAACAAAACGAATAGTGTCCATTCTAGAGACTTCTCCAAAATCAATAATCGTCAATTCCAAGAATCGGCAATATGACAGCAACAGCCATACATAAATTCTTCTAGAAAGATTGAAAAATAAAATTAATTCCCCTGAAAGACTGCATGAAACTTTTGAGAACTTACCACGTGAAGGTAGGGTTCCAATAACTCAATAAAAACTTTTATAGGTAACCTCCATGACCCTGGTTCGAGTCGAAATACATAAATGTAACAAAAATATCATAAACTAATGACCCTAATTACTTGAGCCAGTCCATGAGGATTTCGAGGCTTATCGACTCCTCGCCGGTCTAACTTAAAAGAAAGAAGAAAGACCCGGAATGAATTTCAACACCTTGACTCCGAAACATTGCTGCGAACTTAACTTAGTTAAAATAGCGAGTCCAAGCGCAGGAAGAACCATCCACGTCACAGCTCGGTTAATCGAACTTCTGCTCTAAACCATATTCGCCAAGCATCAAGTAAATACGCCTTAAAAGGAACCGTTGCTTGGGAACGACGATTCTTGAACCTGTCTAACCTAACTGTCAAAATCATATGGTATGCCTGTTTTACCGTTAGACTCATAGGTGATTGACACTTTGACACTTAAGAAATGAAAACACGAAATCTATTCGAAAGATGAATAAAACAAAAGGAAACAATACACCAAAACACAATTATATAAACGAATTATAATATACATTAGATGACTCTTATGATCTCCAAATCGTTTGAGGTAGGTACTGCTAGCACTTGATTTAAAATAATAAACATACTCAAGGTTACATCTGGTCGAACAAATTGTTACGTTTTTATTAACTTTTAGATCGGACAAAAGCTTGTGAGCATTTTCCCGAGTAATAAAAAGAGAGGTCAAGTATAAAAATCAATGAAGTTAATAGCCTAGCAAATCGGATTGCCCAACCAGAACTTTTAAAAGAGGTTTCCTAACCTAGTCGAGCACCTACGACTCTGCAAGGGATAAAAATCAGCCTTGATGTTATTATCATATCACAAGTAACTAGTACATCCTACTGACACGTAAATATACTGTACATATAGAAAGTGTATTCAATTACTTTCAAGACAAAACAAGGTAATGTACTTCATACACTGTACAGTTGGAATAATCCAAATTAAATTGTGTTTGTTAATAAAAATAAATATAAACTAAGCAAAGCTGTAGCATTTTTTCATGCCAAAATTTGAAAATGCTACAGTGTCTTCTTTCTTATCTCGTCTTACCTGACGTAGATCGATCCCTAACTTGAGCTACATAATCTGCACGCCATCCAAGGCGTGGCGTCATGGACAACTGGTCGGGTCAATATGATGAATGGGGACTCTCAGTGAAACGAGCTAAAACAAAATACCTCTGCATCGGAAATGACAGGGACTATATGAAGCCACAAGAGAATAACAAAATAGGAACGTCCACTGAATACTTGGGGACACAAAGATCGGGGCTGGATAAAAAGGAGCGAATCGTAAAGGGGAAAAGAGTTATAGAGGGTTCGAACTCGGTTTTGCAGTCAAGGTGTATCTCTCGGGACAGAAAACAATTCATATACAGGGTGCTTACAAATTCGTTTCTTTGTATGGGTATCTCGAAAGCCGTAAGAGATACGAGGTCGGTTAAATTGGGGCAAAGTTGCGCAATTTAAGGGCGATTGACATGCCGTCGAGAAATTTAGAAAATTCCGTCTACTTCCGGATATATCCGTAAAAAAACCGAATATCATCTATTTTATTTTTATTTTTTCTTGCCTTTGTTTGAAGAGATAAAGTGAAATAAAAGTCACATTCTTATTGCCACTTTTTCTCCTCTACAAGCTGGCGGTATCAAATTTTAAATATGACGTTTCGCTTTCGGGCCCTCTTCATCAACTTAATTTTTTTAAATACGGACCTGGGTTTTTTACCTAATTTTTAAAAAGCCATTGGTCTCCTAAAACCACCGATGTATCACACTTGTCCAATAGTGGTAACAAATATTGTCATAAGTGAAATCGGGTCAGAAAAGATCGTCCCATCTCTGTCTAACACATTATCTCTTATGGAAAAAATATAAATTTGTTGATTTATTGATAAGTCCGTTACATCATTGGTTTTAGGAGACCAAAGGCTTTTTAAAAATGAGATAAAAATTCCAGGTCCGTATTTAAAAAAATGAACTTGATGAAAGGGGCCCGAAAGCGAAACGTTGTATTTAAAATTTGATACCGCCAGCTTGTAGAGGAGAAAAACTGGCAATAAGAATGTGACTTTTATTTTACTTTATCTCCTCAAACAAAGGCAGGAAAAAATAAAAATAAAATAGATGATTTTCGGTTTTTTTACGGATATCTCCGGAAGAAGAAGGAATTTTCTAAATTTCTCGACGGCATGTCAATCACCCTTAAATTGCGCAACTTTGCTCCAATTTAACCGACCTCGTATCTCTTACGGTTTTCGAGATACCCATACAAAGAAACGAATTTGTAGCACCCTGTATAATGCAATATAATATTTAAAAGCATAGTACTCTATGGTTGCGAAACTTGGCAACTTAGCAAAAGCCTGGAGCAGCTGCTGCTTTCTCTTGAGATGGATTTCTGGCGAAGAGCAACTGGAAGATCAAGGCTGGAAAGAGTACCGAACGGCAGAATTACGGAAATTTTGAACGTCAAATCTGGTATAGAGGAAATCCAGCGATGACAACTGGTGTGGTACGGACATGTGAGGAGGATGGCTGATTCACGAATCCCAAATCAAAATCCTCAAATGAACATTGGCATAAAATAAGAAACGGGAAAGATTCAAGGCGACATAGATGAGCGGAATACAAGACATCGTAATAACTAGCCTCGTAACTAGCTCTAGCACCGCAGTCTGGAATATTTTGCAAAAATTCACGAAAAAAATTACTAATGGTATTAATATCAGATATAAGCTTTCGCGAATGCAAGACTTATTGCATGGACATATATTAGAAGATTTCAAAGAACATCAAATTTTTCTGGAATTCTTTTGTAGGAGGACAACTCTAAATACGTCTCTGTTTCGAAAATGTCCGATAAATATGCTTTTCAGGAAAAATGTAAAAACATAGATTTCTAGGCCAAAAAAATGAAAGTTTTTATTTTTCTTGAAAAGTATTTTTTTTAATATAAAGGCCAATTATTTGATGAGGATCTACGTCAAAAACTGAATTAGAAGACATTTTGGAAATGCCAATGCCTTTTAGGCAGGGTGAACTAGTTAGTTGAATTTAAAGTGTTAGTCATTTTTAACACGACACATCTTCACTTAATATTTTATTACTCGAAAACCGAATAATCTGGAGCAACCAAACTTAATAAAAGAGAAGTGAATATGAGCAGAATATGCCAAAAAATAGCCTAGATCCGATTGAAAATGCCGAATTGATGATTTCTTTGATTTTCAGTTAAAAAAAATCTGCTTTCATCATACGTGTCAGCCAACGCGTACCTATTTTCAAACAAAACAATTTCGGATTAGTAAACCTCATGACTTCTGCTATAAAAAAAGGTTTAATAACAATTTTCCGTACGAGAAAATCGAGGTTAAATTGATACATACAGAAAGGCGGAAACATTTCCGAAGCTTTTCATTACAAGTTTGAATAGATACAACACCTGCGTGGGCATTGAAAGATAGTATTGCTTTTGATGATTTTTGAAAAATTTTAAGGAATACGTCCTCCAATATTTAGGTTGAAATATGAAGATTTATACATTTCTGTGAAATTTTTTTGAAAATGGTTTGAAGTTGGAAAAATGGATCTGGATCGGAAAATGTGGAAATTTTTTGGTAATTAAGTGCAGTTTCTGTCGATTTCACGGCAGATTTCGAGGTAAAAGTTTACTTTTAGCACATCGATGCATATAGGTAGTTTTTATGGTATTGTATTGTATTGTATGTAAAGGGGTCGCTCGGCTTTTCAGCCCTTCTTCACTTAGACCTAAAAGGCCTTTTGTGACTACCCTGCTTTAGATTTTCCCAGAAATAGTTTTTATGGTAGTAAATAGATTTATTTGCCTGAAATCTCATTTAAAACGATTTGAAGATGGGGAAATAAGCCAGGATCGGAAAATTTGGACATTTTTCATGCGAAAAGTAGCGTTTTCTGCCGATTTTATGAGAGATTTCGAGGTAATAGTATATTGTGCAATAAGTGCTGAAAATAAGACTTTTCACACGAATGAGACAGTTTGGTGACACGAGCCGTAGGCAGTGTCGTAAAGTCTCAGGAGTATGAAAAGTCTTTCCAGCACGTGTAGCCACACTATACTTTTTCTACGACAACTACATACAGGGTGCCCCACTGGGAGTGTGGTAGAAAATTACATGTTATATGGGAAACTTTTTTATTATTGATTTATCAGAAAATTTTATTCCTAATTAGAAGAGGTTCGTGAGTAAGAGATTCCCGCTAAACTATAACTAGGGGCACAGTCCTAAAGTGGGGCCACCGGTGTGGGGTCCCTATTTTCCAAATATTTTGAAAAAGAGGCTCCGGGGGCGAAGCCGTAAAATGAGGCCCCAGGGGGCGAAACCCTAGGATGGGCCTAGGGCTTATGGTACGGTAGTCCCATTTTTTATAGATTTAGAGAAGGAGAATCCGGGGGTGAAGCCCTAAAATTGGGCCCCAAGCCTTAAAAGAGAGCCCCTGGGATGCACTGATCTATACAAATGGATCAGCATAATGCATGTGTCATCTGAAGAGAAATTGATTACGCGTGGGCGAAATAATGTGTTTGTGCGCACGATTCTCAGTCATATTTTTTGATACCTCGGCATTACTGATCAAGCGCAATAACACTCAATCAGTCAGTCAAATGTCTAAATCGCCAGCTGTTCAGCCACGCGGTCGATTACTGTCGATTTTCCAGGCCCGTACCGAGCTCGTAGTTTCGTAAAGTAGAATCGAATTAGTATCGATTGACGGCAAACCGGGCAAACGGAATCTACGGCCTACCCCCAAGCTACGCCATTCGCTATTTGTTTTTGTTCGGTTGGGATGCGGTTTGGTTAGTTTAGTTTGCTTTGAACGCCTTCCAAGTGAGTAAGGAGTGTTTGTGTGTGATTTTTTACTATATTTTAAAAAACCGAGACTGCTTTTTAGCTTATTGATTGAGTGATCAATTACTGATCATTACATTATGAGTATGTATACTTGTAGATATGGTTAATCTTTGTCGAAGCAAAGTCGCTATCCCGGGAATCTCCTATTTTCAGTAAGTATTAATAGTATAGGTATTAGTATTATTAAGGCGTAAACATCTAAAATATCTCTAAATAACCCTGCAATAAGCTGTATGACGTGATTTTCTAGTAGGGTTGATATCATGATAAGAGTTTTAAGATCCTTTACAGGCCTAGGCCCGAGGGGTTAACCGCTGACTAGAATTTGTACACTAAAATACCATATTTGACAAATAATACCAGAAAATACCAATATTATATAAAAAAATACCAAATATTGTAAAAATTGCCAAATAATACCAAATAATACCAAAAAATTCCAAATAATACCAAATAATACCAAATAATACCAAATAATACCAAATAATACCAAAAAATACCAAAAAATACCAAATAATACCACATATTACCTAAATAATTTAATTACGCGGGCGTGCATCTGGGCGCAATTCTTTCACCAACTCTGTTCCTCATCTATATTAACGACCTGCTGACCGAAACGAAAATTCCTGTTTACAGTTTTGCAGATGACAGTACCCTTGTCTCCCAATTTAGACCAGAAAAAACTTTACCACCGACTGAGACTTAGCACCACAGACAGGAGCAGATTACAGCAATTAATCAAGACCTGGAGAAAGTTCAAATTTGGGGCGACATAAATTTGGTCCAGTTCAATGCAGCAAAGATCCAAGCAGCCACGTTTACCAAGAGGGCCAATACGGCGGGCCCTGACATCATTATGGCATCAGGATCGACCATTCTTTCATCCTCGTCAATCGGACTGCTGGGTGTCTCGGTCAACAGCAATATGTCCTGGCATGGCCACGTTGCTAACATCGCAAAATCAGCCTCCCAGAAGCTTGTTGTGCTATTTCGCAACAAAAAACTATATACACCCCAGCAGTTGCTCTTGCTCTACAAAGCGCAAATAAGACCGTGCTTAGAATATTGCTCAAACATCTGGGGTGCCGCACCAAAGCACACACTAGAGCTGCTGGATTCCATTGAGAAGAGAGCTGTACGTCTTGTCGGTGACTCGGAGTTGACGCGGAATCTGGATAGTCTGGAACACAGCAGACTTGTGGCCAAGATGTCCCTGTTTTACAGATACTTTCACGGCAGATATTCACAGGATTTGGCCCGCCCCATGCCGCCCCTGACAACGCCTGTCAGACAGTCACGACAGACGGCAAAAGCGCACCAATACGGCGTACAACTGGAAATACCTAGAACATCGCTTTACAAGAACTCCTTTGTCTGGCGCACTGCATCACTGTGGAACTCACTCCCAGGACATCTGGTTCCCCCTAATTACAACCTACAACGATTCAAGAATCGTGTCAATCAACACCTTCGCAAACACACCGCTCGTCGAGCGCCATAGGATCTCCCTTTAGTGTGTGTGTCACTACCGTAAAAAAAATTACAAATTCAGCTTAATAATCGAAAGTGGATAAAATTTATATTGTTTACTGTCCTGTTATTTTTGTAACGGTATTTCTTAGTTAAAAATTATACTAATATTCTAAAACATGTAAACATTAATATAAACAAATACGTACACGTTGCTAATGCTAAACACAGTTTTTTGACTGGATTCAGTGAAAGACTAACCTTCGCCAATATAATAAAATAATACACCTAACATGAGCCACCGCCACAAACAATATAGCTCCGCAACCGCTGTTGGGATCTAGTTTAACTTTCCTGCAAAAAAGCGACGTACCACTTGCTAATGAAGATCCGTATCATCCATCCTTACTGATCAATTTTCAAGCGGCCCTCCCTCATATAGGCAACTTTCCTGTAAACAATGATGATCTACACCTTAATAATTTCAGAAAAATCAATTTTATGAGCAAATGTCGAACACTGACTGGTCGCCTGTTTTCAATGGCACAGATGTCGGTAACTCATGTCAGAGTTTTTATGAGATTCTAAATATTATATTCGCTACCTGTGCACTTTCGAGGCGTAGGCGCTTTCCTCCATGGTTTACCAAGGAACTCATTGACAATGTATTCAAAAATGAAAAGGCCTATCGTAACTTTAAAACTTATAAATCTACATTTTACCTCTCCAGATACAAATCTTTGCGCAGCTTAATTAAATCCAGCTCCGACAAGATACAGAGAATATATCCGGCATGCCGAAATAAGCATAACTTCTGATTCATCAAACTTCTGGTCTTTTATTCAAAGCAAGATAGCTCAATCCCGCATTCCGGCCACTATGAAAGACACTAATCACTCTTACCACGGACCCCAATGTGTCGTTTCGGCTTTTTCCAACTATTTCCAAAGTGTGTACAAAGATTCCCACCAGCCTGCAAATATTGATCCGTTAATGCAGTATTCCGATATCATCGACGTTCCGCCAATAACTACTGATGATATAGTTGTAGCAAGCAAATAACTTTAAAACAAGATCACCCTGGCCCAGACGGCATCCCACTTCATTGTTAGAGACTGTTCCATCGTTTTGTGCGAGCCCCAGTGTCATATCTTCAATCTGATTCTGGAACTGGGCATGTTTCCCGAAACCTGGAAGGTTGCAATAGTCTGTCCCATGCATAAGAAGGGCGATCCAATAGTTATTGAGAATTATCGTCCTATATCCATGTAACTTCTCCAAAATATTCAAGATTATCCTGCAGAAATTTTACCAACACCTTTGTTATCAAACTGCTTTATTACTCCTTCGTCAGACCAAGGGTGAATTATGGGTCACTTGTATGGCGTCCGTGGTATGATTGCCACATTGATTCGTTGGAGGCTGTGCAGAGGCGATTTCTCACGTATCTTATGTTCAGACAGGACGATATTTACCCAGACCGAGGGTTTGATCGTAACCTTCTGTTGTCTAGATTCAGGAAACTGTCGCTGTCTGCGCGCAGATACTCACAATCGCTTATATTCCTTTATAAGTTTCTCCATGATGTGATCGATTGTCCCTTTCTTTTGGAAAGTATAACATTTCATGTACATCGTTTAGCAGCTAGACAACAACCCGCGGTCAGTCTGAGATTGGCGAGATCTAATGTTCTATACCAGTGCCCCATTCACAACATGTGCAAAAATTTCAATCTTGTATCAAACGCCTCCCATATACATACCAGCAGCCTGTCTAACGTTCTGAAACATCTGCGTGAGGCGTCTGGTTTCTCCTCGGGTTTCCCACCTTAACTGTACCTCCGCATTCGTTCATCTGTATTTCCCTTGTTTTCATTTCTTTCTTCTTTGTCACTTCTTACTTTGGATTATATTGTTTTTTTCTTAGTTTCCCTAACTTACTTTGCGTCATTCGTAAAGTTCTTGATCCGTTTCGTTCCTCTCAAGGTTCCTCTACATTCTTTATATTTAGTCTTAGTTTAATTTGCTAGTTTATTTTAATTATAACTCTTATTTATTTTATCTTTTATTATTTTTCTTTGTATAACAATATTTTTGTGAATTACTTGCTCTTAATTTGTATGTGAATTTCCTGTAATTGGGCGTTTGCCTGTTGGAAATAAAGAGCTTATTATTATTATTATTATTATTATTATTATTATTATTATTATTATTATTATTATTATTACCATTGGAATTTTTCCGAATATAGCTTCTTGTATATATTACTTTTTAAAATTAAGCATTGGAGAGTGGGCAATTATCGATTATCGGGATCAAGCAAAAATTATGGTAGATTCCGATGATTATCGGGCATTTGGCAACACTGTTTAGGACATCGAACAGGTAATTGCGATGTTGCGACATGTGCCTTGTGAATTATGCATAGTTATTGCGCATGTTCATATTAGATAATTGTACAAGAAATACCATAAAATACCACTCAAAATACCAATAATACCAGACAAAATACCATATAATACCAAATATTACCAGATAATACCAAATATTACCATATAATACTAAATATTACCAGATAATACCAAATATTACCAGATAATACAAAATATTACCAAAAAATACCGAAATAATTCCAAAAATACCAAGCTAGTGTACACCAAAATACCATCAGCGGTTGGCCCCTCGCCTAGGCCACTATGTGGAAATCGGCCTCTCCTATTGGTCGATCTATCTAGAAACGATCCGCCTACAAAATAACAGCTGATCAGTTAACCTCGTGTTTTTAAGAAGCGTCTAGAGATCAGGCATAATTTTCGATGCGGCGAAACGAATCCACGTCTAAACTTCTGCCTACAAAATAACAGCTGATCAGTTAGAGAGATTTCAGTTCATAGTGCACTTGTGAATGAGAGGCGCGTGATTGGTTAGCTACGTGAGGTGACGCATGTCTCCGCGCTGCAACCAGTTGTTTGCAAGTCAGCAGATAGTCTAGGGGTCTGCATGGTTGGCCTTCACTTCGGCGACCCGGGTTCATATCCCGTCGGTTTTGGTTTTTTTAAAGTAAACAGTTTTTTTCTTGATTTTTGGGGATTGCTTGGGTTTTTAGCACTTGGTTAGTTTGGGTTAATTCTTGAGCCCCGGAGCGAACGAAGCGTGCGGAGGGCTATATACTTGTCAATTGCAGGTCTTTAAATCCCATGCATTCACAAGTGCACTACGAACTGAAATATCGCGATCAGTTAACCTCGTATTTTAAGAAGCGTCTATCAAGTGTAATTTTCGATGCGGCGAAACGAATCCATGTATCTACGTTCTAGCAAAACTTCTACAACGCCTCGTTGGTGTAGTAGGCAGAGTGCTTGCCTGTCATTCCTGCGCTGCGGGTTCGATTCCCGTCGGTCGCGACAGATGTTTTATTTATTGTTTTCTATTAACTTACCTTCTTTTCTTAATTTTGTGTTAGTTTGGGTTAGTTTTGGTTAGCACTTGGTTAGTTATTGTTGACTGAGCCCCGTAGCGAGCGGAGGGTCATGCAAAGCCATAATAACACCTATTATTCGTTTCGCTGCATCGAAAATTACGCCTGATCTCTAGA
>MU183845.1:106840-135580 GCA_016904865.1 Pissodes strobi | reverse complement strand
CATCCATGGTATTTATCTATGATTTACTCAAATGATTTAGGCAATATATGGTGCAAACTTAGTTTTTCATTGAGATTTTTACCAAATAAAAATGTTTGTGCAAGTGATTGATGAGAGTTGTCTTCCAAGTGAATTTAGTAATGTACTATGTACTGAAGAAGTTTTGATACAAAAATCAAAATTATTGTACCAAAATAAATTTATAAGTACGGACCTGCTCACGTTCTCGAATTACAATAAGCATTGTTACAGTGCGCAAACGCAATCATCCCGAGATTTGCTAGAGTTTGTTTACATTTTGACGTCGTAAATTAGCCATTTTCGTGAAAGGTTATTGCTTATCCATTTGTATAGATCAGTGCTGGTATGAGAGACCCATTTTCTACAGTTTTACAAAAAGGGGCTCCTGGGGGGGTGAAGCCCTAAAATTGGGCCCTCCTTTTTAGAGATCTGGAATTGGGACCTCTGAGGGCGAAGTTCTAAAACGGAGACGAAGCCTTTTAATCTAAATACCCGAATAAGCGTGTGAAATGTTCAGTTTTCAAGAGTAGTTGTTAGTGCGTTTTTGTCTATTTTCAGGGCAGTCGTAGAAAAAATTCTTTAAACATCGATGTCTATAGCATTTGTGGCAAGTACACGGTGGCTCGAGTTCGAGTCTATGTATGGGAATCTCGAAAACCGTAAGATACACTGTCGGTAAATTAGGGCAAAAATTGAGCATTTAGGTGCGTAACAATACGCCGTTTAGAAAGTTCGAAAATTCCGAGTATTTCCGGAGATATCCGGATTTTTTTTTCTGGGTTTATTTAAAAACGGATTTCAAATTGAATTGCACTTTTGCATTGCCACTTTTTCCGCTCTATCCAATGGTGGTATCCGGTCTGGAATTCGACGTTTCGTCTTCAAGGGCTCATCATCAACTTTCTTTTCTTTATTTTTTTTTATCGTTTTCAGATGATATTAGCGTTAGAGTATTTTTAATTTTTATTTATTTATTTATTTAGCTTTGACTTAATTTTGAATAGTTTAAGTTAATTACATTTAATTAAAGTTCGTATTTAAAAAAAAAGCTGATGTTGGGTTTGGTATTCGACGTTTCGTCTTCAAGAGGTCATCAACTTTTTTTTTAAATACGACCTTTAATTAAATTTAATTAACCTAAATAAACCGTTCTAAATTACGCCAAGCAAAATATATAATTAAAAAAATATTAAAAAAGAGAATTAAAAAAATAAAAATACATATTCATATTAATAACGCCAATATCATCTGAAAAACGATAAAAAAAAAGTTCGTATTTAATAAAAGAAAGTTGATGATGACTCCTTGAAGACGAAACGGCGGATTCTATCCACCATTGGATAGAGCGGAAAAAGTAGCAATGCAAAAGTGCAATTCAATTTGAAATCCGTTTTTAAATAAAACGATTTTTCATAAATGAATTTTAACTAAACGGCATATTGTTAGGCACTTAAATGCGCAATTTTGCCCTAATTGGTCCTAATTTGACTCTTACGGTTTTCGAGATCCTCTTACATATAGACTCTAATTCGAGCCACCTTGTACATTGAAAATATTAGTTCATGTTGCAATTATTCGCATTATTTCTCCCATCTTGGTATTCTACACATTTTATGTAGATATCTCACACCCTATTAATTATTATTTTGGTTAATTTTCTTATATACATATAAACTAGGACTTGATAGGTAAAAGCTATTTCTTATATAGTTCTTGATGCTCTTTGAGGTTTTCACTTCTGTCCTGTGGCCTTAAGCACATACAACTTTTTTTCAAGGAATTTTGCTTTCGCGGAACCTGCAACCCATCACGCTTATCGATACCATACTACTGATTTACATTTTTTACCTAAGATCGTGTATTGAGCACTAATAAATCAATGAAAGTTGTTTGCCAGACCAACTTGAAAGCAGAAGCCAACCGAAAATAAGAAGAGAAAGAAGAATAATTGAATATTGATACTCTTGTGATCGCGTTTCTACCGAGGTTGTTAAATCTGTCTTATGGGTAGTTTGGGTTAACTAGGTTTTTGTACATTGCAACACGAGTTCCTTATTAATTAAAGTGAACCTAACACTGGGGAGTCGTGTATGCAGTAACCCGGCTCCTGGTGTTGAGTTCGTGAGCGCCAGCAGCCAGCAGTTCTGCCGGCTAAACTGGAAAAGCTCCGCTGGTGATATGCAGGGTTGTTAGGCACGTTCTACAAAGCAAGAAAACACAACCTTAATGTACGGATCAATCTATTGGTTTCTTGATTTTTTAATAACAGCAATCTTACAATTAAACTTAAAAAAAGGAAGTACCACAAAAACTATTAAGTATTAAGGGCACAATACGAGGATTATACAGAGACCAATTCTGTAGGTAAACTCGGTACTGCATGCCTTACAACTATAAACTCTAAGCACTACCATCAGAAGCGATCACTTTGGTTTGCTTCAGATTAATACAGATATGTAAACCGAAAAGTATGAATTAGTAGCCGCACCACTTATTAACGCAATAATAATAATAATAATAATATTATCAGTCAATAATGAAAGTAATAATGATTATATCAATCGGCAAGATAAAAAAAACCAAGAATGATAAGATTATAAAAATAATATATGAACAATACCACTTTAGATTTGAAGGTCTGCTGTTGAAAAGGGTGCAAGCTCAGCAGTAAAGGTGAAAGTCACCTGCTCGAGAGTGAGTCATCCGCCGAAAAAGGTGAAAGTGAGCCCGAAGGTGAAACCCGGTAGTGAAACTCGGTCGTGAAAACCGGTCGTGAAACCTTGTGATGGCTTCTGGCCCCTGTAATAAACCCCTCTCTTGAGTTGGAGGGTTGCTTGGAGGGTCAACTGCCTCGGTTTTATAAGGTGAGCTCGGAAAGCCTGTAGTACTAATATCCCGATAAATCGGTTGTGTCAAACACAAATTAGGGACAACCTTAAGATCCCCAGAAGGGTAGTATAACAGAAAAAGGTTGAATCACCTACAACTACACTTCAGCAAAATACTTCCTCACTTCCCAGTAGGTATTTCAAGAAGAACGAGATCATCGGTTTCAATCAATTTGCCTTTGCAACTTCGCAGGAATTTAGAGAAAATAAAACGTCAGTTCGGAAAAAATGGTAGTGCCAAGAGCAATGATCGAAATGAAGAAATAGTCGATACGAGGAATACCTCTGAGATAATAAACGAGAACTAAGCGTTGTAAAATGACTGCGGAAGCAACAACTAACGAGCTAAAATTAAAATTTTCAATAAATAATAGGAAATATTCCTAAACAACTAATAAATCTGTAAAAATCCTAATCGACAGCAACAATTAAGTGAAAAGAGACCATTACTAATATTCAAGGGTACCAATCGAATATTACAAACTTATATCATGCCATTTGAAAAGATAAATATAAAGTAGAAATCCCAAATATCAAAGTCCACATCTGTCGGTAAGAAGGTGGAACTTCAAAATAACCTCAAAATCAACTAAACCATAAGAAAAGAAAACAAACATTCACGTTTGAGAGAAAATTAAAGAAAAATAAGGGATAACCACAAGGAAATATGTGAGGGGTACGCCCTAAATCCCTAGAGCACTATGAGAAGAAACAACATTGAGCCAATCTATGTCTTAGAAGAAAATAAGCAACAGGCACTACTTTTTACTATTGAAGAGAAAGAAAAATGTAATAACTAACAATTATTATTCTCGAATTAACAGGTAAATAATAAACAGCAGTAGTATCTCAAAGTCAAATCAATGACCACAACAAGTTAAAGCCATATCAGCCTGAGATTACAAGTGAAATATTCAAACCGAAAGTAGTATATGAATTTAACCGATCTAACGAGGATCAAAGGTAGAATATTAACTCAGTTCTTAAATACTGAACTGCAAGTAAACATAATTCTTGTAATATAAATAAGCAAAGTTAAACTAATAATACAATATCCTATTTTAGCTGTTTGATGAAACCTAAGCACTAAAATAAATACAGTCACAAAGTGCTGGATGACATTATAAGAAAAATGATGATCAGAATAGTCACTCACTGCAACAATAGTGTTATAAAAGCTAATACATATTATGTATTAATAACCGTATATGCATAATAATTAATTAATATGAAGAAATGCTGCAACTGGAAGTCCACTAAACTTATTGACGACAAATCAAATAAATTAATTTATAATTAATTAACCGAAGGTGTTAATACTCAATAATTTATACCACAAAATATAGAATCTTTTGTTGCTAAATACAGCATATATATTGGCAAAATCAGATTGCTACAAGCTACAACTCGTCCATCACTTGAAGGCTAAAATTTATTGCGGATAAATGATTTTTGACTGAGTTTTTCATATTTCTTTGGATGTTGGATAAAAGAAGTATAGCATATATCTATCTGTATTAATTGTACATAGTGAATACTTTCATGAAAGATCCTAAAATCTTAAGATCGTTGTCGTACTGTCTGTAATTATTATTGTTATAAGCGAAAATGCAAGACAATTTTCTAGAGTTTAAACAAAAAAACCATTATCATTTGTTTTAAAACACTGTACCGACAACAGTGCTTATGTCCATGTTCCGGAAGATACGCGAGTTTAAATGTTCTTACAAGGAGTTACACGGTGCGCGTTGTAGAACAAAATACTCGTTTGTCATGTTACTTAGCTAAAGCTTTTTCCGTGACACGACGGACCAAGATACATAGAACTACGGCCTTGCGAACCGTAAACCATCATCCTTATAATATACAAATACTACCACGGCCTACTGCAACTACATGCCACGAAGGCACTTGCGTCGCGCTGTTGCCATATTTTACAAGGAGGTCTATTTTAGGGTCGTAACTTTTTGAATATTATTTCCATTGGGGTATGATCTTTTCAACAGTTTCATATTCCTCTGAGAGAACGCTAGTTACAAACTGAAGAAAGGTTATTTTTCAGTAACGAAATGTATACTTCATTGATCTCGCTATCATTCTATTATCCATTGTTAAATCTTATTAAAATGATTACTTTTGGCCTGTAGTATTGAAATATACAATACAAATTGTAAATATTTTAGAAATGAATGGAGATAACGAGATCAAAGATACACTATTTATTCACTTACGGGCCCGTAAGTAGCGTTGGCCAAAGGGATTCTAAAAACCGTTGGAAAAATCATATTTCCCGACCTCGGAAACCTAAGTATATCAATTCGATCATTTGAAATTATTGCGCATTTTCAAAAAAAAACTTTTAAACGAACAATATATTACTAAGTCATTATTGGCGTAAAGGTATGTATTTATTTTTTGTAATTTATCCCTCTAAGTTCACCTGATAAAATATACCGATCCGCCTGCGGATGAACAACCACACCGTGTTGCCGCTGGCCTGGTTCTAGTCGGCTGTGGTTCACATTACTATCGCCTACAGCTCGCATTTAGCTGAACGTCAAATCGCATCGTTGCGCTCGTGTCTATTTGTTTAGTAGCCGGGAAAAGTATCTAAAGGCTATCTTCTTCTTAATGTGCCATCTCCATCATTGGAGGTTGGATATTACAATGGCAAACTCGTCCCTGTTTTCAGCTGTTCTTATCAGTTCCTCGAAGTTTAAGCCTGTCCAATTTCGGATATTTCTCAGCCACGATAACTTCTTCCTACCCAGTCCTCGTTTGCCCTCGATTTTCCCTTTTACGATAAGTTGGGCGTATCGGTATTTGTCATTTCTCAATATAAGACCCAGGTATGATGCATGATACAATAAACGTAAGGTATGATATCGCGCAGGCGACGATTCGTCTGTGACGTCATTGCGAGCTTTGTTTGGCGCGCGCCGGCCGGCATTTACAACATGAACGAACGTGTGCTTTGCATTTGAGATTCGTATGTTTTAGATTCAAATTTTGTTGGCGTTACTGTTCCTTAGACGATGTTTGTTGGTATTTTTAATTAAAAAACGTTTAATTATGAGGTGTGCTGTGGACGGATGTAAGGTGGATAACCAAGGCAAAAACTTTGATAGGAATATAAGGTGTTTCACTTTTCCCAAAGACAAAATATGCGTAGTAAATGGGTTCACCTGTGTTTTCGTAAGGATAAATTTAATAAAACTTCTGCACGTATTTGCTCAAAACATTTTGAGGAAGATGACTATGTACAGGGTGACTCGTTTAAGACGGGCCTATACCTTATCTCGAAGACTACGATGGTTGCAAATAAAATTAAAAACAAAAGTTGTTCCTAGTAAAACTATCTTGACTTTTTTGTATTTTTTTAATCTTTACTTTTTTATATACAGGGTGGTCAAAGAAAGTTACACTTTTTGAAATGAAACTACCTATATTTTATTACATTTTTGGATTCTACTTAAAATTCTAAGCATATTAAATTTGATGTATGATGTCATACCTCTAGAGTTAGTAGTTTCACAGCTATAAACAGTTGAAAATCGGTACTGTGGCTTCTTTTCACATTGGTAGCAGGAAGACCATTAAAGATGGAGTAAATTTAATTCCACATTCCTATCTTAACTTTCCAAGAGCTATCTGATGGTGCTAACTGATGGTACCTACAGAGGTACCAGATTTGGTACCCATGGTACCACCTGCCAATGGTACCTACCGTGGTACCAGATTTGGTACCCATGGTACCACCTGCCAGTGGTACCTACCGATGTACCAGATTTTGTACCCATGGTACCACCTGCTAATTAGTACCGTCAGATAGCTCTTGAAAAGTTAAGATAGGAATGTGAAATAAATTTTACTCCATCTCTAATGGTCTTGCTACCATCAGGATTTGATAAATTTAACAATTTCTAAAAAAAGAAAGATGACTAAAATTATTATTTAAGAAAAAATATTATTATCGATTTCCTTTTTTTTGCTGTCGATTGGCCAATACTCAATAAACGTTTTTTAGATAAAAGTAAAAGTTTATTACGTTTCTCAAAAGATGCTGTTTTTAATACAACTATTTTGATCCATTCATCATAAAAGTTATGTTGAATATATATTTTTCTTTATTAGTATTTTTATAGTATTAATATGTAATAATTAATATTTAATTTCACCCAGGACACAAATTTTCTTAAAAAATAGAGAAAATAGGTAAAATATAATGATTATGTGCCTATAAACGTATGCATTTCAATAGAAGCCAATCACGCAATGACGTCAATGCGCGGAGCGAACGAATTTGAGACGGTTAGGTATCATACCTTCCGTTTATTGTATCATGGGTATGATGTTTTTCGCACTTTCACTAACCTAAGCAGCTCGCGCTCCCCACCTATTCTTCGTAGGACCTCCTCGTTTGGGGTATGTACCGTCCATGGTATCTTTAGAATTCTTCGATAAATCCACATCTCAAAGGCTTCCAGTTTGTTGATAGTAGCTGCTTTTGGTGTTCAAGTTTCAGCTCCATAAAGGAGGGTGGACCATATGTAAAAATCTTGAAAGCCTTAGGCGTAGATCGAGGCTGATTCGAGGGTCGCATAACAGTTTCTTAAGCCGCACGAAATAATTTCTGGCTTCTAGATCTTATTTCTATGTCAGGTTCCAATTTTGAGTCAATCCAACATCCTAAATATTTGAACCTGTTTACCTGTTCCAATATTTCTCCGATTATTTGTATGGGTTGTGGTACGTTCTTTGTTGGCTGAATGGACATTACCTTGATTTTCTTAATATTTATTTTCATCCCGAACTCAGCGCAAGCCATGTTAACGCTGTCGATGAGTCGCTGAAGGCCCAGATCTGAATCCGCCATCAAAACTGTATCATCGGCGTATCGAATACTATTGATATTCACTCCATTCACCTTAATTCCATCCGTAGCATCTTCTAGGGCTTTGCTAAAGGCTATAATGAAATGTTATTTTCTATTTTTCTAATTCTGTATAATGCATAGACATTGTCCGATCTTCCGCAAAACATCTTCGTTTGCGTTCGGCTTCATTTGCGGTGCGACGGTAAACGCAGTTGACTGAGTAGATCGTGAACGTTGAACGTTTACGTCTACGCTTAGCTTTACGAGTGTCATGGCCATATTCTTGGTTTTTAATCATGAATCTGGTTTTATGCTTTTAAGTCTTGTTTTAGCGAAAGATTCTGGGAAAGATCGCATTTGTATAATAATTAAGCTCGATTTATTCTGTTGGTGAATGCATATTTCTAAAATCTTGTAGTTTAGATAACGGTTTTAATGAAGGAATATGGACATCTTCGTTAGTGAAAAATTAACATTTCTTTCTTTTCGACAGTTCTATAAGGCAAACTATTCCATTTTCTTCGAAATATTTTTTTATTGTAAAAAATCTTTAAAATATCCTGTATCGTAGGAAAACATATCAAAATAATTATATAAATATGTTCATTGTTTTGAAGTGACTGACAAAATGGTACAAACAAAATTGGTATATTGAACTACATACTTAAGTTATTGTTGCAAGATAGCTTAAGAACCAGACGCATCCTCACGTGAGAGGTGCCATAGGGATGTATTGTATTCTTCAAATGTGCGATTCTTTTTATCGCATGAACATCGATGGTTACATCCCTGGAATATGGAAATGGTGAGAGGGTGGCCTTGAAAGGCCACGGCACTTAGGCCCCATTGGACGCCCTGTATGTCCTCCCTAGGTCAACCAATCCATCTAGGCTATTGTCCAGCCTAGTGCTGTAAAAAAAGGCGGCGATGTTGCCCAAGGAGGCTGTTGTGAGAAAAGCCATGGTTGGCCATCGTTCTCCCAAATGGATTCCCATAGTTCCAAAACAGTGTCGCAATCGCAGAGCAGATGCTCTACTGTTTCGTCCTCATCTCATTGTGTGTCTGTCCAGTCAGCATCCCCGCCATAAGTCGTAGGTTCTTCCTTGACATACCCAGGTATGCCTTTGCTGCAGACTCATTGGGGTAGCTTAGTAGCTCCCTGGCAAGTCGACAGTTGTTGTTCCATCTTGCCCTAAAGTCTTCATGGGTGATCTTTTTTATCATGTGTATCAACGTCACGATAGGTAGGTTTGAAGGATCAGCTCCCATAATGTTTGAACCGGCTGCCTTTCTAGTCAATTTATCTGCTAATTTGTTACCTTCGCACTGTACCTACATGTCCTTTAACTCAACAAACAGAAATTCTGTTTTTGCGGGCGGTATCCTCCAGTGAATTGTGGCATTCTAGTACTGACCTGGCTGTAAGTTTATAACATTTCAGGGCCAGTAGTGCTTGTTTACTGTCCGTGTAGATTTTAATAGTCTTATCCTCAGTATTCCTGCGAGCAATCTATTTTGCGGCTATGAACAGGTATAGCCGCAAGTTCAGACTGAACTATGCTTGTGAGTACCTTCATAGACCATTTGAGTTCAATTCGCAAGCTTCGGTAGTAAATTCCACACCCTGCTCTCTCCTGGGTTTTTGCACGAAAATATTAACTGTGCCTTCGGTTATAGGCTCATTTGGTTTTATATGTACATCATATAGTATGTCGAAGACAAACTTGGGAGGTATGCTGTCTGCGCTGCCCTGCAGTTTACATCCTTATTACACCTTCTGTTTCCATGTGAGAGCTGTTCCCTCGGCTGTTCCAATGACCCGATAATTCACGTACACTCCTATAGAGTAACGTAAAATTTCTTCTGCTATCGCTTCAGAATATGCCAAAAATTTCATAAGGAAAAGGAAAAATAGAGAAAAATAACCAGAAAAACCATAGGCATCGATATGCTAAAAGTAACCGAAAAATCTGCCATAAAATCTATCAGAAACTGCTTCTAATCACAAAAACACATTTTTAATTAATTAATATTCGCACTGCACAGCAAAGCGTTTTATATCAGTATCACTGAAAAAATCCTTAAGGGAATAAAACGCATTAGAAATTAGATAATTCTTCACAACAATCTTCGCTCTGACCTCAGGAAGGTCCCTAACATATTTTGGAAAATAATTAAATATTTTCAAAGCACAATAATGTACATTCTTTTGAATGAAAGTGAAATTACATTTTTCTGGTAAAAGAGTTGCCTTAAATCTAGTTACATAACTATGCTTTTCTTGAAATTCTTCAAACAGATCACTATTGGAGAGTACAAACATAAAGCAGTCAATTACATACATACATATCACAGTTAGAATCTTTTTATAAATAAAAACACTTTTACAGCTATCACGTGCCTTCATTCCATAAATACTCCTTACGCATCGTTTTTGTAAAATTCCCTCAATATCAGGAGAGTTGCCCCAAAATACCAAACCATACCTTACCTCCGATTGAATAAATGGATAGTATGCAGACATAGCTGCATCTACCCCCACATTCTCAGCTATCACACGCAATGCATAGCTGTACCTCGAAATACGTTTTGCGACACTCTCGACATGTGCTCTCCAGTCCAGTCTCCGGTCTATCTCAACAAATGATCTACCATAAGCATCATTTTCTACAACTTGCTGAGTTCTATTTGTTAAGTAGGATCTTATTAACTGTAAGGCATTTCCACGTATACCATAATTTTCTAATTTTTTGCACAAAGTATCATGATTGACACTGTCAAACGCTTTTCCAGGTCCATGCACATGGCCATTGTAATATTCTTGCCATTCAATGAGGTCAGTATGGTAGATTTTTTCTTCCTGAAGTCATTTTGTTTATCTGAAATAATAGAGTGCTCTTCCAAAAAATGCATCAGTCTGTTATAAATCAACCTTTCAAAAATCTTTCCGACAATGCAAAGAAGAGAAATGGGCCTGTAGTTTACCTCCTGATCTATCACCCTTCTTGAAAATGGCTTTTACTAATGCATTCTTTAAAAGATCAGGATAAACCCCCGTTTCAAAGCAAAGATTAATTATGCAGGACAATGGGTCCACAATTGATTCTGAGATTTCTTGACTTATTTTAACAGGCAGGTTATCATCCCCTACGGATTTCTTATTTTTAAGAGATTTTATAGTTTTAAGTATTTCATGAGAAGTGACCGGCAAGAGAAATACAGACTTGAAAACAGGATTCAAAGGAAATTTTAATTTACATCAGATTTAACAGTTGGGCAAGCATTAATGAAATATTTGTTTAAGTTATTAACAATTTTATATGGATCTTTGTATTTTTTACAAAAGTTGTCAAGAATTGTAGTATTTTGTTTGTTATTCTCTGTTATATCCCTAGTCAGTTTTCAATAGCCTTGACTTTGTTTTCTGATTTTTTTTATGTACTGAGTATTTGATATTTTTTTCGCTTCTTTTGTAACGTTTTTAAGAATTTTAGAGTATTTATTATTAAGTATTGAGTAGAAATTAATCCTTTCGTTTTTTTAAAGTAGAGAACCCTTTTTGTTTTGCATGATTTCTTAATTCCCTGAGTAATCCAGTAGTTTTTTGGCTTTTTACAGACACACTTTTTAATAGGAAATAATATATTGAAAATATTTGTAAGTAAGGCTAGGAAGACAGAATATGCCTCGTTAGCTGTCCGAGAGCCATACACATCCGACCAGTCCATCTCAGCAACTTCTTGTTTAAAAGACATGATTTTACCCTTTGGAAAAGCTCTCCTGGACACAAATCTTCTATTACTACTATCACCCATCAGCTCTCGAATATGAACGACCTGCGAATGATGATCAGATAATGCCCGTATTCAATACATAACTAGACAAGACAACTCATCAATATTACAAAAAATATTATCTATTAATGTCGCAGACTGCACACACTCACGAGTAGGTTTAAATATACATTGTTTAAAATTATATACATTAAATATATCCAAAATTTGTTTGTCTCGAATGTTTTGTGCTTCTAAAAAATTTACGTTAAAGTCACCATAGCAATAACTACTTTATACATTGGCTATTTACAGTATATATGCTCGAGAATATCCTGAATACGTTCTATAAATACCTCAAATAATCCCACTCCACGACGACATAAGCACAAGACAAGCACCTTTAGGTTTTCCTCATAAGCAGCAACACACTCGATATCACCCTCGACGCACATGTCAGCAATAGCGTTGACAGCTTTGTAAGAATTTCCTCTCCTACAATAGAGGCACACACCTCCGTGTTTCATTTTCCTTCTAGCATACAAGGATATTAGGTCATAACCTTCAATCTGCACAAATGATTATCTTCGCCCATCCAGTGCTCACTGAAAAGTAGCACATGGGGTTTAGTTACCATGGTCTCCAGGACGCATTCAATTTCTAATGTTTTATTTTGGAGTGATTGTATCTTCTGGTGAAGTATTATGTGAGAGCTTACAATCTCTTTTTTATTCTGATCTCTGTTTTCTACTTGCTATATATCCACATTACAGTACTGAATTTTAGGCCTTGCCCTTCCTTGCATCCACAGAAATGTAGGACAGTTATAATCATATGAGCTGTGTTCGATATCGTGTTTTGATTTATGCCTTTCAATACTTAATTGACAATTGACGCAATGGAGTTTTCCAACATCACACTCTCCAGCACCGTGATCAAGGTTGCCACATTTTCCACAGCTTTTTTGGGCCTTACACTCTCTTGAAGTATGGCCATATTGATTACAATTATAGCATCTAATCAATCGTATGTATTCATAACACCTACATGCGTTACATTCAAGCTACAGCTTGCCATCACCCAAATTCATGACCCTCTCAAACGTCATGGGATCACACTCCACAATTGCAAAATAGATCTTCTTGGATATTATAAGTTTTATCCTGCTATCAGATCAGCTGTTATGATTTCAGAGTTTTGTTGCCTTATTTTTTCTACCAGAGATTTCTCCTCATACTGCTCCTCAATGCCAACAATTTTTATAAGTGGATTCTTCTTTGTAGGGACAGTCTTAAGGAAGTCTTGAGCGATCTTAGGTTCAAGGATATTTTTCAGTTTCTTGGCTTCAAAATCATCCCTACATTCATATGCCCAGCTCTGCAGCATTCACTTTCTATCTTATTATTCTCTTAGTTTCCTCAATGCTTTTGTTGGTTTCACAACCACTACTCCTTCCTTTACTATATTTGCATAACTCTTTTGTTGGTTCAGGAACTCCTTTATATTTCCTGGAGGTTGTTTTTCACATTTTAAATTGCCCACAGCTTTGACAACTGAATTCTTCCTCAATTTTATTAATTATTTTATGTACAATCATCAGATTTTGAGCAAATGTTCCCAAGCACCAATCACAAAACCACATTATATTTCCGCAATCATTCACTGCTTTAGAAACTGTATCTTTAATTTTAATGCACATATTGTGGAAAACATTTTTGCAAAATGCACACTGTATCGTTTTATTGTTTATCATCGCAAGCTGGACAAGTGCCTGAGATGTTAGTCATCTTGGCAACACCGCACCGAGAAACGAGACAGAAACCACGGTGTTAAACGGCGACCCATATATTATCCACATGTCCCCCCGGGATAATAACAGTGGAAAAAATAAATATTATGAGGAAACAGATAATATTTAAGATAATTGTAAAGGAAGCTCAAGAGAAATGTCGAAAACTCTTAAAAAACTTATAAAAGCAACAACAACAAACAAACAAACAAACTCTTGAAGTAAAGAAGGAATAGCGATCACGAGGATTACGAATCTGAGACTGATTTCTTGAAAATAGCTGATCTGACCCTAAAATCACCAAAGCGGCATTTTCAATCGGATCGATGTTTTTTTTTTGTATGCCCTGCTCATATTAATTATTCGGTTTTCCGATAATAAAATATTAAGTGGTGACGTGTACCATCTAAACCAAAACTCGAAATTGCGATATGTTTAAAATTCATCTAACTCACCCTGTATGAAATGTGAAATGTATCACTATTTTCAAAGGGTCTTCTAACGCAATTTTTGGCGAAGATCCTTGTCAAGTAATCGACTTTTTTTAAATTACTTTTCGGGAAAAGACCTTTTTTTGTCTTGGAAATAGATGTTTTTACATTTTCTCTGAAAAGTCCATTTTCCCGACGTTTTCGAAACAGAGAATTAATCGTTGGTACCTTTTACGAGCGAAGCAAGGGTGTGTTTTGAAACAAGGCGAAAATGGGTTTAGTGACCTTTATTGTTCTTTATATTATGAAACGTTGTTTACAGTAGATATGCGATAAAGCAATAGTAGATTATGTTCTGTATCGTTGTGATGGTAATTATTTGGTCGGTGATATTTTTCTATTGCTGTTACTAGAAATGAGCAGATTACTATTAGAACAGGCGCATCAATAATCTGCTTTATTTGATATTCGTTTATATTTGACGAATTTAATATTAAGCCACCAGTTTACCGTAAGAACTTAATTTAGAATTAGAAGTGCTATAATTTCTTTCGAGTACCAATCAGCGTACATACTATACATTTATACAAAAAATGATCCAGTACGAGTGTTACAAGTGTTCTTATGTTGGCAAAACTATTTTCAACGCCAAAAGCTAAAGAGCATGATTAATTATAGCTGTTCCTCAGGTAGCTTAAAATACGACCAGGACAATGGTTTAACATACTGTTGAGATACAATTTTAACAACGAGATAATATCTTGGGACGTCGCAAAATCGTTTGGGTATATGTCTTCAGCTTCAGACGATTCTATAAGTGCGGGATACCTATTTTTGAAGTATACCATTAAAAAATAGTCGTTATTGCACTTTCTCTTCGCGCAAAATAAAATCAAATAATAATAATGTAAAAATATCTCATAAAAAGCTTTTCTTACCCTATCGCACCTTTAAATTGAATTTTTTTTTTATAAAAGTACTGACTTTTTGAGATTAGTCAATGGCTAAGTGCAGCTGTGGTTTTTTTTTGCAGGGTTCTATGCCATTCATCTATATCGCCTCTTACTACATGGGTGGTAAATTTCCTTTAAATCGTAATGTTTTTTCTGCTTCAAACATATTTCTTAATGGCATAATATTTCTAAAATCATTGCCAAATAGGCTGTTTCGACAAGGGACTTCATTATAATACTATAATCCGTGTATACTTATATATTCGTTTCTAGATGTACAGTCTCATTGCATTTTTACTAAACCCGTTTCCGGTGTCTAGGCGAACCTTACAAGGCAGTACAACTTTCCGAGCTGGTCACGCGCTTCCGCGTTAGTCTGCATACAAATCGGCCTTCGAGACATTTTTTTTTTCAAATTTTTAATGAACAGCCGTTTCCACGGTTCACTGCCACTTGCGGATTTCACTTTTATCGAAAAACTTAATTTCGACCGGTTTCTTTGAACATTTAGATTATAATATCGAAAGTATTATATTGGTTAACAAACAGTGCAATCCGTATTCTGATTTTACTGGTGCAATGAGAAAAAAAATGCATGGACACATAATTTTTGTTTCCGAGGGAATACATTATTTAAGCGTTTTCAATCCCTCTGAGTAGGGATGAAAAATCAATATTGATTAACGTTATTGAGAACAATGAGCAATGAACGTTAACCGTCAGGAAATGGGATATTCGTGCCTCCTCACCAAACAGTCATCTTATAAATGGCCTTCAAGATACCCCGACTTATCTCAGTCGGATTTTTTTAATGAGAATATTTTAAAACTAAATTCACAACTTGTTTGCATTGAAAATAGCCTATTTTTGGTTTAGTCTCAATTGTTTCTCAATATTTTCAAAATATGCTGTATATAAAAAGTAACTGTATATTTTTCCAAAAATTTAGAAACTTCAAGCCCAACTAAAACATGGGGTGATTTTAATTCTGAAAAAAATATGGTCCAAAAGATTCGTTTGCTACACTTTTTTAGCCATCCTGTATCTTGTATACAGGATGGATAATATAATTTGATTTTTAACATTTTACAAACTTTAAGATATGGTCGGTAATATCTCTTTCTCGTTGACGGACTCTGTAAGAATTTAGATTTTGTGAAGGGAATTATGACAACATTTTGATAAAAAACATCATAACCTTTATGTAAAAAAGTGGTCAAATTAGTGTACTTTGCTTTGTTCAAGAAGAGCTTATATCAGAAAACTAAATTCTTAAAATATACAACTTTTTTATTTTTTAGAAAGTTTTTCTCAAGAAAAAACAAATGTAAATATCTGACTTTTTCAATTACGAAAACTAATAAAATGATACAACATGCTTTTTTTTTTTAATTCGTTTAAAGAATAATAAACAAATCCTGAAAAATATGCAACTGGTTTTAATTTTTTTTTCTTCTTTTGGTATATGAATAAATATAGGGCAGTTTTTTTTTTGTAATTTAAAAGTTAATAAGAAAAATATTTCGAAAATTTTTATTTCTTCTTTTTTATATAGCAAGTTTTTTATTTTTTAAACTCTAATAAAAAAACAAGAAAAAAATCAAATACTAGCTATCTATATATATTTTTTTTATTATGAAAACAAATAAAAAAGGTACAACTGTTTTTTTAAATTTTTTATTTTTTTTTAACAAAATAATTAGAAACAAATACTAAAAGCAAAGATGTATAGATCTTTGCTAAAAGAGATGCAACCGATTTTATTTATTTTTGAAGTGGAACTTCTTTAGCGGGGGTAAAGTCAGAAAAAATTAAACGCTTATCAAAGTGAAACGCTTATCAAAGTTGAAACGGTTATCAATGTGAAACGCCCCTTTGATTAGCATGTTCCAGTATAGCTAGAGGATTGAAATTTTCAGGACATGCAGCCGGGGTAAAATGAGGATCCTGGATGAAAACTAATAAAAAAAAACAAAGTATTGTTCGAAAGTTAATAAGAATATTATAAAACCAAATAAGAAAAGAAAATAATAAAAAACAGAAAAATTTGTTCGAAAAGTTAATAAAAGCATTATAAAACGAAATAAAGAAAATAACAAAAAAAAAATACAAAACCAAATAAGAAAAAAAATATTAAAAACAAGAAAAATTTGTTCGGAAAGTTAACAAAAATATTATAAAACGAAATAAAAATAAAATAATAATAAGAAATAAAAAAAACGCGGTTTTTGGCGAAGAAAAAATTTAAAAAAGGGAGAAAATAAGAAAAGTGTCGAAGCCGGAGGCAAAAGTTGAGAAAAAGAAAGCGTAAAAAAATAAAAACTCAATTGCTAATATCTCACTTGTGTGCTTATAAAGGTGAGGCACAAAATTTATTCTTTTTAATTTACGAAAAAAATGTAAAACTGTTTTCGTTTTAGTTTACTAAATGCTTTTAAAAATTAATAAGAAAGATATTTAAACAATTTTTATTTGGGCTTTATTATTTTAATAATAATGCTTACTAAAAAAAGATGCAAATACCAGATAAGTACCTATTATTTTTCGTTACAAATACAAAAATAAAAATATTACAAATGTTTATTTTTTAATTTTTTAAATTCTTTTAAAAAATAATAAGAAGTAAATACTAAAAAAGATGGAACTGGTTTTATTTGTTTAAATTCTTTTAAAATATAACAACATTTATGTAAAACAAAGTGGTTAAAAAAGCGTACTTTGCTTTGTTCAACAAGAGCTTATAATATAACAAAACCAAATTAAAAAAAGCAAAATTTTAAAATAATTAACTTTTTATTTTTTAGAAAGTTTTTAATAAAAAAACTCACCGTTGCACGGGGTTATCAATGGGGTGGGATTATACCCCCACCTCTTACCTCCCTGGAAATTCTTTATGAAAACAAACAGAAAATTGAAAAAAACGTCAAAAAATGTTAGGAAAGTTAATACAAGTATTAACGAAACGAAATAAAAAAAAGTAATAAAAAAACACAAAACCAAAAGATTGTTTGGAAAGTTAAAAAAAAAGAAGAAAATTGTTCGGGAAGTTAATAAGAGTATTATAAAAAGAAATAAAGAAAAAAAAACAATAAAGCAAAAGTTAGAAAAACGCGGATTTCGACGAAAAAAAATTGAAAAAGGAAAAAAAATCGAAACCGGGGGCAAAAGTTGAAAAAAAAATCAATTCCTTATATCTCTTTTGGAGGTTTCACTTCAGATTTGTGCTTATAAAGGTGAGGCATATATATTTTTTATTTTTTCTTATACTGATTCTATTTTATTTTGATTGTTTCATTTCAAACAAATTCCGGAAAAAATAAAACTACAAGAAATGAGGCAGTCTGCTAGTACCCGAGACACTGATGTGTAAACATATCCTATATCGACATCATCGACATGAAAATCTAATGCCACCTTAGGCCGCGTGCCACATTTCACGAATAGCCCTCCGCTCGCTTCGCTCGCTACAGGGTCGCGACGAACAAAACCTAACCAAAACTAACCCAAGGCATGCTCAAAATCAAGAAAAAGCTTTTTACAAATATAACCTCTAGAAAATAAAAATGGGACTAAAACTAAACGTAATAATCAACGCGAGCGAAGCCGCAGGTAAAAGGTAAAAGACTCCTATATCGACCGCGCGTTGCCAAGTTTGTATACTCTTGAAAATATCTGTACACATTTTCACGATGATCGGTTGAGTAGTTCATGCGTGAAAGCGTAAGAAACAAACAAACAAACACATTCGCATTTATAATATTAGTTATTCGCATTTATAATATTAGTTAGGATTCTTTAATAATACTTACTGGTGGCAGCTTCAATCGTAGTGGATTAATTCATTGCACAAATTCGACACGAAAATCTAATGCCACCAGGAATATCATCAATTTATGGACACAGCTTATTCACTACCAGCTAGTCATCTTAGGGCGGCATCCTTTGATTTCGGAAAGTCAATAACCAAATTTTGTAAATTTTAGAAGAGGACCATGGTTCAATATTGTTTTAAACGGCATCTAAATAATACTTTTGACAGTTCATTTAATTTAAAGTATGCTTTTTTATCGTCTAAAATCCTTTTAAAAACGATTTTAAATGACAAAATCGTACAAAAATCCTAAATTTCTGCACTTTCTAGGACGATAGCCGCGGCTTCGGACGAATTTGTCGTGGATTTTGAAGCGAAAATTCACTTTAAATTCAACCGTCTGTAAAAAATAAGCTGTGCTATGGATCCAAATACATTGCGAACATAATATAATGAAAATAAAATACCGCCCTAGCGGCTAGCTTTTTAGAAGCGCCATTTGAGTCGTTGCAATCGCGGCCGCCCTGGATTAGCTTGCTCCTCAATGCGCACGGGTTGTAATTTCACATCGGTTTACACATTCCGTCCCCACATTTCCGTTCTCACATATCCGTCCCATTTGCCGAGATTTACAACCTCATACCGCCGCGTAAGATGTTTACACATAAAAAAACACCGACGGAAATCGAGCCCGGGCCGCGCCGTATCACAGATCCAGAATTCAGCATCTAACCACTGAACCACCCGAGGACCTGAAAGCAATCATTGCACTGTAAACACATGGGTAAACTGAGGACTAAAAATGGTTGCTCTGCTGTGGCTAGACACATATAAGTAACCCTAGCGCAGATTTCACTGAGGATTCTACTCGCAAATCGCGGCCGCCCGTTGCCAAGTTTGTTTCAGCGTAGGATTTTGGCCGCGAGACTAAAGTAAGAAGTGAATCGAGAAAGAAAGTAAACTGTTTGGAGAATCGATTGTACCAATACCAAAATATTTAAAGTAACAAAACTATGTGTGTATAATGTATGTCTAACCTAAACCGGAATAGTGGGTGAACGAAAAAGATGTTTGAAAAATATTCAAAAATAATTATGTAAAAAAAAACAAAAAATAACCCTAATGTCACACTTGATCCGTGTCGATCAATAAAAATGTGGAATAATCCCAACTTATTAATCAAACGAAAATACTTTAAATTCACGAGAATCTGGCATCAATATAAGACTCTTCAATCGCGCAGGCGTTACATTTCTCTAACGTCATTGGTCCGCTTAATAGTTGCTTGGGGAGACACAACTTAAAAATTAGCCTCGATTGCAGACTGTAACGATATCTGATTGGGTCAGTTCAAGGCCAAACAGTTACCGCCAAGGTTATTTCGCCACATATAACCGTGTCTGGTAACATCATTAGCATAGTAAAATGCCTACTAAATCCTACAAATTCCTTCTAATGCCCAGTAATTCCTTGCTAATGCCCAGTATTGCCCACTAATTCCTAGTAATGCTCACTAATTCCTGTATAATGCCCAGTAATTCCCAGGGTTTGTACACCGCAATGCCCCAGCGGTTTAACCTCGGGTTTAACCCTCGATGGTTACTTACCTACTAAAAAAAATAAATGATTATTTTTTTACTTTTTCTTATATTGATTTCGTTTTATTTTGATTGTTTTATTTCAAACAAATTCCGGAAAGAATAAATCTTATTTTGTTGATTAAATAATCAAGGAAATATGTTTTACTCTTTCCAGAATTTGTTTTAAATAGAACAATTAAAATAAAACTGAATCAATATAAGAAAAAACTAAAAAATAATTATTAATTTTCTTCAAATAGTTTTCCTTTCTTGATTTTTCTCTTTTCTGATTTATTTTTAATAAATGAAAACCTCTTAAAAACAAATACGTGTATATAGGTATACTAGAAATGAATACCTAAATAATTAAGTGTTTCATAAAAATTTAAAATAGTATAACAAATACAAAAATTAAAATATGCGTTTTAAAGAATAATAAATATATACCAGTACCAGATCCATCCAGACATTTAATTTTTTTTATTCTTAGTCCAAAAAATATGTAAAACTCAAATGGTTACTTACCTATTAAAAATCATGATTATTTTTTCTTTTATTGATTCTATTTTATTTTGATTATTTCATTTCAAAGAAATTCCAAAACTTATTTAGTTAATTAAACAATCAACGAAATAGGTTTTATTTTTTCCAGAATTTTTTTGAAATAGAACAATCAAAATATAATGGAACCAATATGAGAAATACCTAAGTAAAAAAAATAAAAATTTTTTTCTTTTTTCTTTTTGAAGTGAAAACTTCAATAGCGCCGTTAGCCCGCTGAGAACGGGAGTGATTTGAGGCTCGATGAAACGAAAAAAGCGACAGGAATAAAATGATGTAGATATACAGGATGTAGCCTGCGAGGGAATGAGATAAAACACAATATACCGTTGTTACATGTTTGCCAAGACTACAAAGTAAAAAGTAGTTGCCGGGCATGGTTAGTACGTGGGTGGGTGACCGCTTGGTTTAGTTTTATGAAGGTTTCACTTCTACGGAGTGTGAACTTTTTTAATAAAATCGATGACCTCATTATTTTTTTAAAATAAAAATACAACTGATTTTTTTATGGGTCCAAAGTAAAAATTCTATCTGTTTAAACGCAATTGGGATTACAAGGGTCTTCGAAGGACCACAGAAAATACCTGGAAATCTTCGAAAAATCCGGAAATCCATGTATTATAAGACTTCGAAAATACGTATACACATGCAAAATTATGGAAATGGTTCATATAAACATAACTCTGGAAACCCATTGTTTCAAGTAAACTCTGTATAAAGAACCCTTTTCATTAAATTTGCCTTTTCCCAAAACTATCTACTCATGGGTTATAGCGAGGGATATAGTGTCGTTTTTTGGACTTCTGATTTTAAATTGTCTTTTTTTTTATAGTGAAAATTCACACCCTTTTGTCTAGGTAGTGAATAAGGATGAGGTATGAAGTGTCTACGCAAAGCATGTAACGCTCAAAGCTATCTACGTTCTGGGATTTAACGCTCATTCGAGTAAAGTCGGCTTCGACTGTAGCCAAGCATCGATCGCTCCTACTTAAACCACCCATATTCGTTCAGTAAATTTCCTAGACTTGTTGCATGATATTCTATTAAATAATATATACAAATAGCGTCCCAATTCAAAGCGGAACAATAAAAATAAGGTTAATATTAATCTAAGCGATTAGCAGCACTGCGTCAAATAAATGTATGTTAAAAAATTCGTGCCACAGAAACTGTCTCAAGGTAAAACTCCCCTTTTAGAGACCTGGATTTTGGAGGAATTGGGGGCACATCAATTAAGGCCACAATAAATACAACTCACTCTTAAAACGTTAAAACAGCAGACACGATTGACCTTTTTTCTTGACATTTCACAAGTTCCAGCTAAGATTTTTACTGATTCTAACCCATTCTAACACAATGGGTTTCTTCGAATCGAGTAGCGATATATTTCGCAAGCCATCGCGTGCAATGCCATCGAGAAAATCAAATTAGAGATCAAACATTTTTGTCAAGGTTCGAGTCACCTGTTTAGGAAGACGTATGTTGTATGTACGACCTTTGTTTGAAATGGGTACGATACGGTGCCGGTGTGTTGATCCGATGTGATTCACTGCGTTTGTGTATAGATTTGTATACTTAATTGGCTCTGTGTTATTCCACATATAGTCAGGAACTAGTGAAGGGACTATTCGAATACAAATAATCGAAGTATTCGATTCTGGCTTGCATTCGAATGCATTCGATTCTCAACGAAGAATTCAAATACCAAAAATATTCGAATGCGGTAACAACGAATTAATCGTCCCTCGACTGCTGGTTGAATCGACATGAAATATGAATCGGCACAATTCGCGTCAAATGCGATTATAATATAACTTGTTCGATTATGCTGGTCGGCCGTCTGAGCAAGAAATAATAGCGGGCTTTGTTTTGTATTATGGTGAACAATAATCGAAAACGCTATACTACAAAAGTATAAAATAGAGTAGTTTAATTACTGTGGTAGTTTTTTAATTGTTGAATATTTTTCTTCTGTAGTAAACATATTATTAGTTGTAAATGCGGTAGTCGGCAGGTATGACATACATATTTTTGCAATATGCATAAGACAAGGAGCTTTGGGAATTCAAATTTATATTATTAAAAAGTGATGATTTAAGTAAATCTTTAATAAACCTTTCCATAATATCTAACCAATATTTAATTTTTTAATCGTGAATGCTTTCGCTAATCTTTGTAAAATATTTTGATCTTAAACTTAAATGTATCAAGAATGAAGACTTCAAGATCAAACAATCCAGAATCAGACAATTTGTAAATTTGAATTCGAGAACGAAACTTCGTCACTCGAAATCTCGAGAGGTTGAATCGCTAATTGAAACATTTGGGATATCGCGACTAATCCAAATAATTCGATTCTTTGTATTCGAATACTCATTCGATTCTCAAAAGTATTCGAATGCAAGATATTCGATTCTAAAAATCATCCGATTTTCCCTTCACTATCAGGAACTGTCTGAGACCACCAACATTCTCAGTACTAGATAAATACCTTTATAATTAATCAAATAATTAATGGTAGTATTAGACACTAGAAATAAGATTTTTTTCTACAATTATTATTAACAAGATATTGCCATGATGCAAATTTGCTTAGCGGAAAACGAGCTAGTTAAGTGCATCCATTTAAAAACGAATTATCTCAGTCTGTTCCAGCGTTTCCTGTAAGAAATAAAACATTATAATGAAGATAGATTAAACTTGAAGGGAAATAGACAATTATTATCTACAGCGTGTCTTCGTATAGGAATTATTTAGTTTTTATAAATGCAATTTATTTTGATTGAATTGAATTTTGGGAACACATAACCATCATCATAGTCGCTCATATTGAAATATATATGAATATTATGGATACACTAAATACTGTTACGTTTTTCCCGTGGGTTCTTAACAGAATTACAACTTTGCTATTTTCAACTAATACTCTCTTTATTCACTACCACTGTATACAATTTAACACTCTATACTACTCTTATAACTTTACAACTAATATCTATTCAACACTCAATGATTAATTGAACTGAACTGACTATCCGACTTAGGTCTGCTTATATATAATCTCAAATCTATCACGAATACTCGGGAAGTATTCCGAGGCCACTCTATATGATCTCGACGAGGCCATCGAGATAATTCCAGCTATCCCGAAACTTCGCGGCGGGCCGGTCGATGATTCATACAGACAGAGAAGCGAGGGGCACGGCGGGGCGGCTAGCTCTATAGGGTAGCACAAAAACGTTCGGATGGTTGTTAGTCGTGACATTGCCTCCCTCTTAAACCTGATCGTCCCGATCAGATACTGCGTGTCCGTGGTATGCTTTCAGTCTGTCGAGGTGAACAACTTTCAGTTTGCTTCTGGGACTACGCTGAATTCTATACACAACGTCATTAATTCTTTTGATGACTGTATAGGGTCCTTCCCATACTGGCGTTATCTTGGGAGATCTTCCTTTCTTCCTTTGCGGATTATATAACCAGACTTTATCGTTCATCTGAAATCCCATAGAATTAGCTTTGAGATCATATCGTGTCTTCATTCGGTCACTGGCTTTCTCCGTGTTTTCTCTGGCTAATTCATGGATGTATAGTAACTTTTCCTTAAGGGAGTCCGCGTAGTCTTGAATTTCCATATCCTGGTTGTCTGGCGTTCCGAATAATAGGTCGCAGGGTAAGCGGAGTTCTCTTTCAAATAAAACCATGGCTGGTGTTAGTCCTGTCGTGTCATGGACTGCTGATCGATAGGCCATTAAAAATAGTGGTATGTGTTGGTCCCAATCCTTCTGATGTTGATCTACGACCTTTGACAAATGTTCTTCAATGGTCTTGTTAAACCTTTCAACCATGCCGTCTGATTGTGGATGTAAGGCGGCAGTCCGTGTTTTATGGATGTTGAGTAAATCACAGACTTTCTGGAAAACCTTGGATTCGAAGTTGCGTCCTTGATCTGAGTGCAGCTCTAACGGAACACCAAATCTGCTGAATAGGTTATTCACAAGGACCTCTGCTATGTAACAGCTTCTTGATTGGGGATTGCAAAGACTTCAGGCCATTTACTGAAGTACTCAATTGCCACTAAAATGTACTTGTTACCATTATTTGTTTCTGGAAAAGGGCCAGCTACGTCAATGGCGATCATGTTTCATTTTGCCCCTAGATCTTGTTTTGGGTCCTTGGCTTGCGGCACAGGTTGAGCACTGCCGACACCACGATTTCACATCTTGGCAGTAGTTGACCCAGTAAAATCTGTCGCGAATCTTGTCAATCGTTTTGTTCACTCCGAGATGAGCACCAGACTTTCCATTATGAACTTCTTCCAGAACTTCCGATATCTTCCTCCTCGGTACCACTAACTGTGTCTTCACTACTTTTCCATCGGCGCTTTAACAGGCTCGTTTAAGAAGTCCATTTTCCACCACCAGAGAGTCCCACTGAGCCCACAGAGTTTTAAAAGCAAGTCCTTTAGTTGATATCTCGCTCCAGCTTGGTCTTGGTTGATGTTCTTCTTTAGCTGTTAGCAATAGTGCTATTTCACTTCAAGCTGATCCTTTTTAAGTTGCTATGTGGTCCACTGCTGATCAACCTCAAATTTCGTTTGCCTAATCCGAGTAATTCCTTCTCGTTGATCTACTCTTTGGCAATTATCCGCGCATGGTCTTCTGGATAAAGCATCTGTATTATTATGCAATCTCCCTGCTCTGTGCTTAACCTTAAAATTATATTGTTGTAACTTTTCAAGCCACCTGGCTACCTGTCCTTCAGGTTGTTTCATATCCATTTAAGTGCTGCATGATCAGTCCTTATCAGAAATTCTTGCCCATATAGATATTGATGGAAATGCTCAACAGACCGTACTATTGTCAAAAGCTCTTTTCGGGTTACACAGTAGTTACGTTCAGGTTTCGAAAGTGTTCGACTGTAGTATTCGATAACTCGCTCTTCCCCTGCTTGTACTTGCGATAAAACTGCTCCGATGCCGGTGTTACTTGCATCTGTGTCCAATACAAATTTACCCTTTTGTTCCGGATATCCCAATATTGGACTAGAACATAGAGCCGCTTTTAATTTCCTGAACGCAGAATCGCAGTTATGATCCCAGTTATAATTAGCTCGTTCTTCAGTGAGCTTATGTAGAGGTGCCGCTATATTTGCAAATCCTTCAACAAATCTTCTATAGTAAGTACATAGTCCAAGGAAGCTCCGCAGTTCATGTTTGTCGCGAGGACGAGGCCAGTCCTGGATTGCTGTAATCTTCCGTTGGTCGGTTTGAATTCCTTCTGATGACACAACATGCCCGAGAAATTCAACTTTTTGTTGAAAAAGAAAACATTTCTTTGGATTCAGTAAGAGCTGAGCATTCTTGATTCTAGTAAAAACTTCATGCAAGTTTTGTAGGTGCTCTTCGAAAGTTTTTCCCATTACCATTATATCATCAAGATAGACCAGGCATGTCTTCCAAGTGAGGCCTCGTAGAACAACCTCCATAAGACGCTCAAAAGTAGCGGGGGCATTCCATAATCCGAAGGGCATAACTTTAAACTGATATAAACCACTTCCGGTAGAAAAGGCAGTCTTTTCCTTATCTTGTTCGTCGATGCCTACTTGCCAGTAGCCGCTCTTTAAATCGAGTGTTGAGAACCAATGAGAACCTGCTAGTGTCGTCAACGTGTCATCAATCCTGGGAAATGGATAGCTGTCTTTCTTAGTGACGTCATTGAGCTTTCTATAGTCCACGCAGAATCTGGTAGTCCCATCTTTTTTAGTGACTAAGACAACAGGAGACGACCATGGGCTCGATGATTCCTCAATAATTCCATCGTCAAGCATCTTGTTGACTAATGTGGTAACCTCTTGCTGCTTCGTCACTGGTAGCCTCCGAGGATGCTGTCGTATGGGGTGAGCACTTCCAGTGTCGATTTTATGTTTTATGATGTTCGTTCTTCCAGTATTGCCATTTTTCCTTTCAAAGGCTGTGCTCTGCTCTTTGATAAATTGTGTAGCTCTCTTCAGTTCTTCGGAAGACAGATGTTGCCACGACTTATGGAAATGTTCTAGGACTTCCTTAGGTGATGTTGAGGGTGTTACTTCTGACTGCGTTTCGCAACTGGTTACCCATTGCACCGGCTCGCAAGTGGCTATTACATCTCCTTTATTGATTTTGATGGAATTGGATGAAATATTTGCTATCCTTATCGGTATTTCGCCGTCGGTTTTGACTAGTGCTTTGCCTACGAGGTGTTTGCAAGGCAAATCGTGGTGTTGGATAAGTCCGATGCAGTCTCCAAAATCCTTCTCCAATTTCCCAAAAATTATCTGCTCGGTATTTCCGCTTATTCTGACAGTACATGCCGCCACTACTTTAGTCGGTGTGCCATCGTCTGTTTTGTTAAGGATGAACTCTTTGGTGCCAAACTTCAGAAGATTAAGCTTGTTGTCAAAAGAGAATCCATGTTGACCGATGAGATCCATCCCCAAAATAAATTCGTCTTCGATGTCGGCGACTAACACTGTGTGATGTAATTTAATTCGTCCCAGTTGAAGTTCGATATCCATTTCCCCAAGTACTTCAGCTGTCTCACCGGTAACTGTACGTAAAACTACATTCTTTGATATGAGTAGAACTTCTACTCTACTTACTTTGTTGGACCTTATCAAAGATACCGCCGCACCAGTGTCAACAGTAATTGTTATGGCTCTTCCGTTGATCTTTCCTGTAATTGTTAGACTGTCGGCGGCTTTTCCTAGGCTTTTTATGGAGACGATCCTGGGGGCTTTATCTTCTTTAGCCAACACCCGCCCCGCAATGTTGACTAATTGAAGTTTTCCTGATTTGACTTGGGGGCCCTAGCGTCTCTGGATGGAGATCTAGACCGTAGTTGTACTCGGCAGTCTCTTTTGAAATGTCCAGTCCTGCCACATCTATAGCACTGATTTGATGTATTTCGGTTACGTGGCCTATCTTCCATTGGCTCCCGGAATCTCGCCGTGGCCTGAAGAACTTCCGTTAATTTTTTCAAAATTTCACCCATCTCATTTAATTCACAGCTGTTTGTCGCCTTTTCTTCCTGGATGGATACGGCCCTGATTTTTGGCTTGGAGATGTTACAGGCCGCCTCGATTTCTAGGGCTCGACCCAAAGCTTCACTGCTGTTATCAAATTTGGCTAGGCGTAGCATTTTCTGAGTTTCTGGATCGCTGATACCATTCACGAAATATTGGGCAGCAAGTTCCTCTTGAAATTCCTCTGTCGCTCCCGGGTAGGCCAATTGAATGAGACGTCTAATGTCTGCCTCAAATTCTTGCAGGTTTTCACCAGGCTTCTGATGCCGAGACTTTACTTGGGCCTGATACAGTTGTCTTCGGTGTTGGTCTCCAAATCGTCTCTCCAGGACAGCTACAAGGATGTCATATTTCCCTTGTTGGCTGATGGGAATGGTCTGCAGTAGTTCCAGGGCAGATCCACGAAGCGCTACCACTAATGATGTAGCCATTTCTTCATTATTCCAACCGTTGGCAACAGCAGCGGCTTCAAATTGTCTTTTGTACATTGTCCAGGATGTTTGACCGTCGTACGTTGGAGGTTTGATGTTTTGTCCTGAGGTGAATGCCCTCTCGGTGGGTGCTTGATGTTTTAGTCTGGTAAATTCTGCTTGTAGAATCTTCACTTCTTTCTGTACGTCTCCTACTTCTTTTTGTACATTTCCAACTTCTTTTTGAATATTGTTTACTTCTTTCTCAAATTTCTCATTTTGTCCGTCCAATATTTTCTGTAATTTTCCTTGCTCGCCTACAATTACATCCAGCATCCATTTCTGAAGGTGGTCCTGCTCTGCTTGTCTTTTCTCTTCCTGGGCTTGCAAAATTTTCTGAAGCCGGTCCTGTTCAGCTTGCCTTCTACGTTCATCCTCCTCCCGTTCAGCTTGCCTTTTATCTTCTTGATCTTGAAAAATTTTTTGCAGCCGGTCCTGTTTTGCTTGCCTTTTATTTTCTTGGTCTTGTAAAATTTTCTGTAGCCGGTCCTGTTCTGCTTGCCTTTTACGTTCATCCTCTTCCCGATC